>OY769905.1:29032452-29055504 GCA_963669185.1 Dyspetes luteomarginatus
TCTCTCTCCCTCTCTCTCTCTCTCTCTCTCTCTCTCTCTCTCTCTGTCTCTCTCTCTCTCTCTCTTTCTCTCTCTCTCTCTCTTTCTCTCTCTCTCTCTCCTCCTCACTCGTTCTCTATTTCGTCCTCTCTCTCACACCCCTCTCCCCCTCCTACTCCCCTTCCCTCTTGCCTGATGTGTCACATCCTTTCAGCGTCGAGAAACGCGAATCTCCCACGTTATTAATTTCAACGCAACTACCAAATTGAATGACTTTTGACAATCGATCTACAAAAATGGCATTTAATAAACCAAAATCGTTCATAAATTATTATTATTATTATTATTATTATTATTATTATTATTATTTGAAGACCACAGATCTTTTGGTCCATCTGAAACAAAAAATAAAGATTTTTTAAATAATGAAACTTACTGGATCGTTGAAATTGCATCTTCACCGTGCTGTGCATTCGAAATTACTAATGAACTCGGGGCGCCTGGACATGTCCCAATGGGATAAAGGGAATAAAATCTTTAATGAAATCGAGGCGGGTAGAGATATTGACCGTTCGACGGAGCGTTACAAGAGTCGGGTATGGCATGTATAAATTTATTATTATATAATAATAATAATAATAATAATAATAATAATAATAATAATAAATTATATATATATATATATATATATATATATATTTTTTTTTAATAAATGTACATGAACATCCGGATTTACATTCGACTGATGTGCGCCGCGCTGGGCCACGTCTCTCGTCGTATTCGCAGTACTATTGAGTCGTTGCAAGTTGCGCGATCCCAATCGAATTTATACTATAACCTCTCGCTTCGCCGGATAATTTTTTATTCGATTTCATCACTCTTTGAATATCAATTTGAGAATACTTGACAAATCTCTGAGACAAGTATTCTTGACTATATATATTTACCACTGAATTTATACGAGTAAAACAGTCGATGTTAATGGATAAAATATATTTTTCCATGATCCAAATAAGTACATATTTAACGCTCTAATGAATTTCAAATAAATTGTACGCACGAGCTAACAACATTTCGTGAGATCAAATCAAAGCTGCACTATCTCTTTGAATAATTTCCTAATTAATTATCCGATACTCTATATACATATGTATATATATATGATTCTATAGTCTCAATTAACTAATGCACACCCGATTCAATTATCAACTTCCGTAATCACAAACTATTAAGCCACGTAGTATATCGAGATCGTCTAACGTCAGAAAAGCCCATAAGCTTACGTTATACAAACTCTGATACGCCCTTTTAACATTGAGTGATCGATAAATTAAAACGAAAAGCGGTGACTATATATATATCTATATATATATAATATCCACAAGATCAGTGTGCCATTGAGATTATACACAAAGTTTCATCTTTGACGGTTTCTCTGTACGACGCAGACTCATATACTAAATCCAACAGCAGCAGCGAATTAATTCAATTAGTAACGAATCAGCTGATTGAATGAACTAATTCAACGAGGCGCGTATAACTCTCGCCGCGTTGCGTTTCTCACAGTGCAACAGAAACAGCCCTGAAAAGCCGAAATTCAACTCTAAATTTACACATTCAATTTCCGGGTCAACTTTGTATCTGACCCATGAACCCCGCATATTATTCTGTAGGCGATAAGTTTCAAAGGAAAAAGGATTTAAAAAAATGAGTAGCGTATACGAGACATTCGCTCTGCTCTCACTGCCACGATGAGCTTTTATGCGTTAATATTATACTCAATTAACTTTACCCAGTAAACCTTAAGCCAGATGTGAAACGTCATTCATTTTTAAACGAGTTCAAAGTTCATATTTTACCGAAAACCCGAAAGTTCTAGTTTTTATATCTCATTTTTTATCGCTTTTTCCTTTCAAAAATGATTTTTTTGCATCGGGATACGAATTCAGTTATTAAATGATAACACCGAAGAGCGTTACTTTTGTTTCTGTTTGATGAAAGTTTTTATGAATCGAAATTTAAAAAATCATATTCCCGTATGTGAAATTTCAAGAAACAGGATAAATTTTCCATAACCTTGAAATATATTTAATAATACGTATAAAATATATGTATATAATATACATATTTTTATTTATATATATATATATATATATATGTAAATATATGTTTTATTTATATAAAATATATATGTAAAATATATATGTTTTATTTATATATATATAAAAATATATGTGTCCAAGCTTTATCAAAGAGAACTTGATGGAATAAAGTTAGGCAGTGCCTGCGTGTATCATTTATTATTCGAATAGTCCTATCAGTTCGATTTCATCAATTCATCTTCGAGGAAGTTGGAATGGAAAACTTTAGTCGTCTCATTTGTACTCACGGAGGGTAGGACTGTCGCCAAATTTAATCTATTCAATCCAAGAATATTTCACTTTTTTTTTGTCTGAAATAGATTTTAGTAAGTGTGAATTTTGTTTGATTCGAAAATAAAATTGAATAATTCGAATGAAACGATTTTCCAACAATGTAATTATCGATAATGAAAATAAATTGAACAAACACTCGTGCTCTTGTAAATTTATCAAGGTGCACGAGTTGAAAAAAACAAAAAATATAATTCGTAGATTCTTCTCTTTCACATTGAAATTTAGGCAGGAAAAAGACTTTGGTTAAAAAATTAAAAATTTCCAAGATTACAATATTGGGAGTGAGATAAAAGTTCTTTGCAATTCACGTGAGCTTTTCGTTCCCTGCAGCGAAGAAAATACGATGAAAAAAAAAGGCGAAAAGGCATAGCGAAGAAAATACAATGGAAAAAAAAGCGATTTTATCAGCAATGCAATCCGTACAGAATTTGTAAATTTATCAAACAGTGCACGAGTTGAAAAACGCGGAAAATATAATTCGCAGATTCTTCTCTTTCACATTGAAATTTAGGCAAGAAAAAACTTTGGTTAAAAAATTAAAAATTTCCAAGGTTACAATATTGGGAGTTGGAGAAAAGTTCTTTGCAATTTACGTGAGCTTTTCGTTCCCCGTAGCGAAGAAAATACGATGGAAAAAAAAGCGATTTTATCAGCGATGCAACGCCATCCGTGCAGAATATTATATAGAAATGCAAGGATCGAGGACACTTGATGTGGTGTGGGCACGAGATTTATCCTCGTCTAACGAGTTTCAGAGGCGCTTGCATATATACACCAGAGAACCTCATCTATTTCGATCTTGCATATATATATATATATATATATATATATATATATATATATATATATACACTCGAGTCCTTTCCGCTTTCAATCTCGAGACCAGAAACAACAGAGAGTTCACCTTCTGGCCTATACGAAATGTCGGAGGCTTCATACATTTTTATAACGGTTATATATTGAAAAAATTTGCACGTGATTTCGTCGTTTGCTTGTGAAGCAAGAGATTTCCGAGAGAGAGAATGAGAGAGAAAAAGCTTCCACGATTGCTTCGAGTGATCGGTAGAATGACGTCGTCGACATAGATAGAGATATAGAGATCTCTCGAGCTTTTATTCTCCTATATATTTACCTTTAACCATCATCCTTCGCAAAGCCATCTGCTGCTCGTGGAAAAACCACTCAAAATCCGCGTCCCTGTCATTTTCCCTTCTCTCTCTCTCTCTCTCTCTCTCTCTCTCTCTCTCTCTCTCTCTCTCCCTCTCTATCTCTATCTTTTCGTTAAATTTCCGTCTCGACTCTCTCAACGTTGGTATTTTTAATCTCAAAATATATTCCTGATGCAGTTTCGCCAGTGTCAATATTTATTCTCACCAACTAAGAGAGATAGTGAGCATGTGCGAGTTTTGAGACAGTTGAAATGCTCAGCACTTAATTTCAACTATACTACAGTAACCATGAAAATCTTTACACAGAAGCGAATTTCAAATTTCTCCAGGATTTCTCGAAACTAGAATATCCTCATGGTACAGACGAGCAAAAATTTCCATAATCCATGGACCACATTAAGATTATAGCAACCACCCAATGAAATTTTAATGTTGATGTGAAATCCACGAGAATATCCTCGGAAATATTCCGGTCCTCAAAAATAATGATGGGGTAAATAATAGACGATTGAATTATCTCGATATTCAGAATCAAGAAGATTCGATTCGTTTCATTCTTGAATAAATTAAACCTTGCGAGCAGTAAAAAAAAATTCCTTATTGATATATTATATATTTCAGTATTTAATTTCCATCTGATTTTCCATGACTATATATATAGTATTTGTATGTAAATAAATATATTTGTGTAAAAAAAATTCCTTATTAATATATTATATATTTCAGTATTTAATTTCCATCTGATTTTACATGACTATATATATAACTGTATATAGTATTTGTATGTAAATAATTACATTTGTGATACATTTTAAAACTCATTTTCTCGCTCGAGGCGTATAAAATCATTAGTCGTTCTCGCCCGTTTGCCGATTATATTATCGTCTCTTCCTAATGGATTAATCAGTCACGCGATAACATTTCTATATTAATCTCACCGTATATAATAAGCTAGCTATTAAATAAAATATAGTTCGTCAGTGTCAACTTTAATTCGGGGTTACGTGAGCCAGAGAGCGAGTCGTAATGGCCACGTAGCACGAACTCTATTCCAAAAGTTGAATTTCAGCAAAAGTTCTCTGTACTGCATATATGTCCTCCACCTATTCCTTACCTGCCATATCGTCAAATGTTGATCTTTAACGCCTCAACTTACGATTTTCTGAGTAATTGTTTTTTTACACAGATACTTTAACGATGGAACGATGGACGATGGACGAATTTAATCATCAAATTATTTACATTAATTTATAATTAAATTCAGACAAAATTTTTTATGTCATGTTGCTAAATAATTGACTCATATAGAGCACACGAATGACACAAATGACCCTTGACAAAAAAATTTGATATTCTTACGCTTTACTCTCTCTCTCTCTCTCTCTTTCTCTCTCTCTCGAAGGAGAGAGAGAGAGAGAGAAAAAGTTTCCAACGTATAAAATTTGTGATGGCTTTAATTAATTACAATTAATTACATTCGGACAAAAACTTTAATGTCATTTTGCTAAATAGTTGACTCATGTAAAACACTCTGTCAAAGTAATCGTACGAATGACCTTTGACAAAAAATTTTATATTTGCACGCTTCTCTCTCGAAGGAGAGAGTTGACTCATATAAAACACTCTGTCAAAGTAATCGTACGCATGACCTTTGACAAAAAATTTGATATTTTCACGCTTCTCTCTCGAAGGAGAGAGAGAGAGAGAGAGAGAGAGAAAGTATCCAACGTATAAAATTTGTGATGGCTTTGCTGGTTTGAGCTGTCAATTTTCGTTTAATCCATGCAGTTTAGCGGAGCCTGACAAACTGTTACAGGAAGCGAAGAGAACCTCACGCGTGATGGTTGTCCGGTTTTCACCCTGACTAACCCACACTCCTCCCTCTGACCTTTTTTTACACAGATAATTTAACGATGATTAATCATCAAATTATTTACATTAATTTATAATTACATTCGGACAAAAACTTTAATGTCATTTTGCTAAATAGTTGACTCATAAAAAACACACTGTCAAAGTAATCGTACGAATGACCTTTGACAAAAAATTTGATATTTGCACGCTTCTCTCTCGAAGGAGAGAGTTGACTCATATAAAACACTCTGTCAAAGTAATCGTACGAATGACCTTTGACAATTTTTTAAATATTTTCACGGTTCTCTCTCGAAGGAGAAAGAGACAGAGAGAGAAAGTGTCCAGCGTACAAAATTTGTGATGGCTTTGCTGGTTTGAGCTGTCAATTTTCGTTTAATCCATACAGTTTAGCGGAGCCTGACAAACTGTTACGGGAAGCGACTGTGGCCTGATGGTTGTCCGGTTTTCACCCTGACTCCTCCACCCTGACCCCTCCCTCTGCGATCCTTAATAGCGGTGTGGCCATTCTCATTATCTAGCCAACGCTAGCTCAGCGTGTATTCACCACTGTCGCCCTCATTTCCTCGCTCTGGACGTGCTTCGTCCTCTTGTTTCTCGATATTACAAATTTTCGAACGTTTCTGAAAACGCCAGCGTGTCAAGATTGATAACATCCCCCAAACGGACCGTAATTATCGCCAGCAATTTATAACTATTCACGTATAGACAAAACCCTTGTCGCTCTGCCTCATCATTTGTCCTTACGCTAGACGCGCCCAAATCCAATTTTATTTTTCACATTCATATCAATTCTATCTCAAAATGAAACCTTTAATTGTCCATTTTGATGAAATTGCTGATTGCACGCTGTCAAAAGTAGACGAGCAAAATGGGATTTGATAAGCCCGCTGGGACAAAGATAACAAGACAAAAAGAGAGAGAGAGAGAGAGATAGAGACAGATAGATGGATAGATAGAGAGACAGATAGATAGATAGATAGAGAGAGGATGAAAATTGTAGTTAAAAAAAGAGAATGCGGATTGTTCGACGTTTAAAAATAACGGGGTCAAACGGAGCTGCAATGCTCTTTTATCGCAACAGGGATAATAAATAGAACTATATATGCATATGTTATTTCCATAGCTGAAGCGTGAAAAAAGCTAACTCTGCACCTCCCCCCCCTCCCTCTCTCTCTCTCTCTCTCTCTCTCTCTCTCTCTCTCTCTCTCTCTCTCTCTCTCTCTCTCTCTCTCTCTCCCCCTCTCTCTCTCCTCCTCACTCGTTCTCTATTTCGTCCTCTCTCTCTCCCCCTCTCTCTCTCCTCCTCACTCGTTCTCTATTTCGTCCTCTCTCTCTCTCTCTCTCTCTCTCTCTCTCTCTCTCTCTCTCTCTCTCTCTCTCCCCCTCTCTCCCTCTCTCCCCCTCTCTCCCCCTCTCTCTCTCTCTCTCTCTCTCTCTCTCTCTCTCTCTCTCTCTCTCTCTCTCTCTCTCTCTCTCTCTCTCTCTCTCTCTCTCTCTCCCCTCTCTCCCTCTCGTCGTTTTTCTTACTCGCTCTGTATTTTGCTGCACACTTTTTTCCGTACCGGGGCGCCAAAAATTCAGCTGACAGGTTCGTGACCGGGTCTCGTGGGTACCGCGTTTGCGGGGCTCGCGCGAGAGGGTAGTGATTAAGGCGCGTATACACGAGAATACACATCAGAGTGTACAGCGTGAGATCGCCATTCCCCTGGCACTGTTACGTTCGCCGTTTTATATAGAAAAATATTCCAAGCAGGTAAATATCTGGCCTCAGCAAAAACCGTGCAGCATGCAAATTGGCCGGAAGTTACGGGGCGCACACAGTTGTATGGTCCAACATATATATATATATACATATATACACACATAGATATATATATATATATAAATATATGTACGTTATATATATATATATATATATACAGATATATGTGTGTTTATATATATACATATACACATATATGTGTATTTATATATATACATATATAGACACATACATGTGTATATTTTATGCTGACTGATATACGCTGGTAAGGGTTAAATTTAGTAGCCTCGTTTTGCCCGTGGGTACTTTCAGCGTTTTGCAATGCTCAAGAGCTCTGGAGATATTCAACAAGAGAAAAAAAAAAAAAGAGAGTAGAGAGAATAGAAATACCACGAGGAAGGTGCTGATTACGTAAACGACTACGAGCCAACTCGCCAGCTGGCACTTTTCGAAACCATGAAGTTTCGACTCTCATACTAATATTCACCTTCTGCCTCGAATAATTCTTCTCTGTCAGGTACTGTGGCAGACGTAACAGAGAGTGAGACAGCAATGAACAAAAATAAGCTCGAGGGAATAAAAATAGATCGAGCTAAATCTTTTGGCAATATTTTTTTAAGAGCTCGCAAAGTTTAATGATAAATCAGTGGAGAAAAGACGAGCACGTAGCAAGCGTGTTAGCCAAATGCATCGCAAAATTTTCCACCTCGTAAATAAAAGTTTGCGGAATTGTTTTTTTTTTTTGGTAATCTCGATTAAAAATTTCCGCTGTTTCGGTGTCCGATCTTGTATTATGGACGTTTGTAACGAGCGATTACAGCTCCAATGACAGCTCAAATGACAGCTTAATGACAGCACACATCGTTTCTAGTAAAACAAAACTGTTTCGATAAACTTTATCTTGAATCAGACTTGTTATATCGTAACTATCGTGATGTATATACATTTTTTACATATATACTATACTATATATATACAGTACTATATACATTTTTTATTAATTTTAGACTGTTAAACTTTTATGGATATTCATTTCCGGTTTGATATTTTAGCTGCACTCCTCCATTTCAATTATAGTACGAGAAGAGAAGAGATATTGTCAAGGATGGCGAGTGCCTGTGTATATATATGTTTGTATATACGTATGTATACATACGTATATTAGATATACATTTATACATTTTTTACATATATACTATATTATATATATATATAGTACTATATACATTTTTTATTAATTGTAGACTGTTAAACTTTTATGGATATTCATTTCCGGTTTGATATTTTAGCTCCACTCCTCCATTTCAATTATAGTACGAGAAGAGAAGAGATATTGTCAAGGATGACGAGTGCCTGTGTATATATATGTTTGTATATACGTATGTATATATACGTATATTAGATATACATTTATACATTTTTTACAGATATATTATATTATATATATATAGTACTATATACATTTTTTATTAATTTTAGACTGTTAAACTTTTATGGATATTCATTTCCGGTTTGATATTTTAGCTCCACTCCTCCATTTCAATTATAGTACGAGAAGAGAAGAGATATTGTCAAGAATGGCGAGTGCGTGTGTTGAGAAAGTTTTAACGGAGTAAAAGGCCCCCGGGGACGTTTTCAACAGCTGGTGGAAATATACGAATAAAAGAACATGGCCGCGAGTAAAAAGAAATAGAAATGATCCAAGTATAAAAATGGCGGTGGACACAGCAGCGATGTCGAGGAAAGGACCATAACCGTATAACGTTGAGCTCGGTGCCACTAAGTGGCAGTCTCCTCGTTAGCCTTATGATCCTCTTCGTTCTGTCATTATCCGACTCGTATATCTACTTTACTGCGTATATACACAAGAGGATGGAAATAGTATTGGGGGAGGGGGAGGGGGAGGGGGTAATAAAATGGCGGAAAGGGAAAAAAGAAACACACTCTGCTTTTGCCAATCCTCTTTTTCACCCATGCGCACCATTTTCTTCAACCCGTTCAATCTTCTCGTAAGCTCTTTCATCCATGTCGTAATCCGACGAAAAAGAAAAAAAAAAAACTACCCCTTTGCTCTTACTTACTTTGGCATTTCTTTTCATTTATTTCGGATGGCCACTCGAGACGCGTACCGGAAATCACCCCACTGTGGTACTCAGGAGAAGGACCAAGAACGCGAGAAAACGTGAAATGAATCTTGGAACAAAGAGAGAGAGGAAGGAGAGACAGGGTGAAAAGAGAGAGATGAGAAATGAAGAAGGGAGTCGAGCAAAGTAATTATAATCGTTGGAAAGTTCGGTCAGACGAACGGGCTCGGGGTGGGAAAAAGATCGAGACGAAGAGAGGAAGGAACTTTGAGAGAAATACCCCAAAACATAAATACTATTCTGATTAAATGTGTAACTCAAAATTATTCTCTAACAAAATTAATTATTAATAATAATTACAAAAATTATCTCTACATTCTCCATGCGAAATAATTATAAAAATCTTCAGCTTTCTCTATACGAAATAATTATAAAAATCTTCTGCTTTTTCCATACGAAATAATTATAAAAATCTTCTGCTTTTTCCATACGAAATAATTATAAAAATCTTCTATTTTCTCCATACGAAATAATTATAAAAATCTTCAACTTTCTCCATACGAAATAATTATAAAAATCTTCAACTTTCTCCATACGAAATAATTATAAAAATCTTCAACTTTCTCCATACGAAATAATTATAAAAATCTTCAACTTTCTCCGTACGAAATAATTATAAAAATCTTCAACTTTCTCCATACGAAATAATTATAAAAATCTTCAACTTTCTCCATACGAAATAATTATAAAAATCTTCAACTTTCTCTATACGAAATAATTATAAAAATCTTCAACTTTTTCCATACGAAATAATTATAAAAATCTTCAACTTTCTCCATACGAAATAATTATAAAAATCTTCAACTTTCTCCGTACGAAATAATTATAAAAATCTTCAACTTTCTCCATAGGAAATAATTATAAAAATCTTCTACTTTCTCCATACGAAATAATTAATATCAAAACTTTTATTCTACATTACTCGAAATACATAATAATTTGTATTTTTTTAAACAAATTATTATTATTATTATTAATTATAATTAATTTTAAATCATCCAATGCTCGTAAAATGAATGGATAATCAATCGAAGAGAAACTTACTAAGTAATCATAGGATGATCATAGGAGGAGGAGCGAAGAAATAATTGTTTGATAAGAAAGATATAAATTCAATTCCATACTGAGAACTTTGCTGAGAAATTTCGAGGGTCGAGGATTCCCGAAATTCTCTCAAAGATATATGTGTGTATTCATGAGCTGTTTTAGAGTTTTTACGTTCATGTATATGCATGTGTACGTGATGTCCATAAATTGATCGTAAAAAGTACACCAAATGTGGGCACATTTTGCGGCCTCTTTATTTAAGCTCACGCGCCCATTAAAGATAGGATGGAAGCCAGGGGTTACGAGCGCGTAAGCGACATCACGTATGACCGTGATACCAGATCTCCTAATCGTCTGCATTATTCATATGGATATAAAATGGTTTATCCCATATATATATATATATATAACCAAATATAAACTAATAATATAACAGTAATATAATATATTATTATATTATAATATATTATATATAATATAATATAAACTAATTAAAACGAAGATTAATTGAAATATTAATCATAAACCAATGAAATTTATGTTAATCTTGACGACTCTTCTCTCAAAGTTGCCACTCTAAATTTCATATATTTTTTGTATAAAGACAAATTTCCATTAAATATATATTTCAAAATTAAAAAGAAATTTTCCCTTAAAAAGAAACTATTTCTTTTTCAAAAAATGACAATTTTTACAGCTTCAATGAAGAGGAAAAAAAATATGAGAATATTTTCGGTGAGCTTTTTTTTTTTGCCCAAAAATGAGCGGTGTCGTTTTTTTTTTTTTTTTCATTTATATTCAAAAAGCAATGAATTCCTTGATGTTTAAGGACTTAGCAAGACAAGATAAAACTATGAGAGAGGGATACTCAGTGCAATTGACTGCGCAATGTAAATGAATCTGGCGCATAATCCAAATCGCACTGAACGATACAAAATGCACACACACAGCCAAACCCACACACACGCACACACATACGCAAACGGTGAAAAAGTAAAAAAAAAATATAAAGTTAATACGAATAACACGCAACATACGCGCTAAAGGAATAAAATTATTGCGCAGGGAGGCAAAAATAACACGGAAATGAGCAGAATTCAAAAATTGACTGAGAATAAAAAAAAGCGAGTAAAGTATAATAAATCGTGTATGTGAGAGATAGTAGAAATGAAGAGAAGAGGGCGAGAAAAAAATAGTGCAAAGCAAGCCTGCGAGAGCGATGGAAATTAGTCGGGAGAACGAGCGCATCGCGGCCTATCGGTGCATGCGGGGACACTCGCACCCCCCCTCACCCCGCCCCACCTTTTTCAACTCGAGCTTTTTCTCTTACTCCCAGCTTATACCTTTTACCATCCTCTCTTACTCTCTCTCAATCCACCTCGCTTTCTCTCTCTCCCTCTCTCTCTCTCTCTCTTTCTCTCTCTTTGCATTTTCTCGTCACCGTATCTTTATGGTTTGTCATGCGGTTATGGTTATAGCACGTGCTGCGCGGTGGACTACACGCTGTGTCTAATGGACGGACCAATGGACGACCATTATCCCAAGCTCTTTGTTTCGCAACGGTCGACAGGAGAACGGGGTTCGAAAGAGAGCACTGAGAGAATAGTTTACGGGTAAATAAAAGAGAGAGAGAGAGAGAATGATAGTGAGGAAGAAAAAAAGAGTGTGAGAGAGAAAAAATGAGTGTGAGAGAGAAAAAATGAGTGTGAGAGAGAGAAAAAATGAGTGTGAGAGAGAGAGAAAATGAGTGTGAGAGAGAGAGAAAATGAGTGTGAGAGAGAAAAAATGAGTGTGAGAGAGAAAAAATGAGTGTGAGAGAGAGAGAGAAAATGAGTGTGAGAGAGAGAGAAAATGAGTGTGAGAGAGAAAAAATGAGTGTGAGAG
Source organism: Dyspetes luteomarginatus (assembly GCA_963669185.1). NCBI lineage: Eukaryota > Metazoa > Arthropoda > Insecta > Hymenoptera > Ichneumonidae > Dyspetes > Dyspetes luteomarginatus. Next base: position 29,044,748 of record OY769905.1, read on the forward strand.
AGAGAGAAAATGAGTGTGAGAGAAAGAAAATGAGTGTGAGAGAGAAAAAATGAGTGTGAGAGAGAGAAAAAATGAGTGTGACAGAGAGAAAAAATGAGTGTGAGAGAGAGAGAAAATGAGTGTGAGAGAGAAAAAATGAGTGTGAGAGAGAGAGAAAATGAGTGTGAGAGAGAGAGAAAATGAGTGTGAGAGGATAGAGCAGAAATGTGCCGCGTTAATAAAATCGGCTGGTACACCGTCTGGCGCTGACCACTATCAGGCAGCTAAATGTACTGGCGATACACTACACTCACTCTATCTGGCTTCGTTCGCTCGAGAGTGAGTAAAGGAGAAAGAATGCTAAAGAGAGAGAGAACGAGAGACTTTATCGTGTTCACTGGATTTCAGTAAAGTGCCCAACCAGTGTTTGGGCACTCTCTCCACTTTTCACTAAATGTATCTTTATAAATGAGGATTTCTAAACGAAATCAACACAGCTGTAATCCTAACCATTGAAATTAATTTCTTTCTCGTTCTCGCGACCTTTGTACACACAAAGGCCCCATTCTACGGTCCTGCGACCTCTGTACACATCACTTATTTTTCTGTCTAAATTACTTCCACTGCCACTGGCAGAGATCTGTTCGAGACAGAAATACCAAGGAGGAAATGTCAACGAAAAATAGTAATAATCAGCTTCCTGTCATTCTGGCATGGAATGCCCCATATCAACGTATGTGATATATATATTATTTTTGTGCTACGCTACAATATACTAAATGAGTCAGAAAGAAAAAATACTAATAATCAGCTTCCTGTCATTCTGGCATGGAATGCCCTATATAGCCACACACGTTGATATATGTCTATATATATATATATTGTTACATGCGTGCATGTACTATATACAGATACCATAGTTACAGGCCTACGTAAATTATTTTTCAGTCCTGCGACCTCTGTACACATTTCTTCTCTTTCTTTCTAAATTACTTCCACTGCCACTGGCAGAGATCTGTTGGAGACAGAAACACCAAGGGAGAAACGTCAGCGACGAAACCACCCATTGATTGGATTTTGGCAAGGATTCATCGGTGATTCCGTGAAAAAAAAAACCACAAAAACATTTAACCGTTCAGGAAATCGTCCGATCGATATAGCTATATATGAGGTTCTAGTAAAAAAGACGTGTAATGGTCAGACAGTTTTTCAACGTGTTTACACCAATGGGCTTTTTCGTTGCACGAGAGACAAATTCATCCGACAAGTGAACACTCAATTTATTTGACAATAGTCGGAATTTAGAATGTTTTATCGCTTCTATTTAGATTAATTTATTAGTCAAGAAATATTTTTTGAGGAAAACAAAATTTTTCATCATTAATTTAATGTATCTCATTTTTCTTTTACATTACGATAAAAATATCTATCTTAAGATGTTAAGATCTTGATGTGTACCTTAAGGCGTAAAAAAAATGTTTAAACAAACACTGAAATTTATATTCAACTTTTACATTATTTCCTCATCGCATTGCTTTGCATAATTTTTTTTAAGGTTTTTTTTTAGAGCAAAAGAACGTTAACACATAATCATGAAAACGGAGTAAAATGGAGCCTCGAGTAAATTTGATATCCAATACAGCATAGCTCCGATGTCCATGAGAATAATAGTATCCGAAATATTCCAATGCACATTCGATTGATTCGATGTGGCGAGTAATAATCATCATTCTATGAAGTGGAAGCCGATTGATACTAGACGGATCATCCGGATCGGAGAGCAAAACCACGTATGGTTAGGAGTAAACGTCACGAGGTCTAGCACACTGTAATTTTGGCCATACGAGTACGTTTCCCTCTTCACTCGATTGCCCAAAGAGAGGGAGAGAGGGAGAGAGGGAGAGAGAGAGAGAGAGAGAGGGAGAGAGAGAGAGAGAGAGAGAGAGAGAGAGAGAGAGAGAGAGCTCATGTAATTCAGGACGTTTCGTAGAACAAGAATAGCACATCACGCATGTGAATGAGCATTGGAAACAGCACGTGCAACCGATCGCATACATACTGAAGTTAATTTAATTTTTTGTAACAATGACTTTGCTCTCCTTCGGTCGATGTGCATAAATTTTAATTTGGTTCAAAAATACCGCGAATATACAGACTCGATGCCTTTTTTACATCTGGCTGACATTTTAATTTTAGCAATGGTGCAATCAATTTGACCTTTGCTAAAAAAAAAACACGAAAGGATGAGACAATTAATATCGTTTTTTTTTTTTTTTCAGCTTAGAGTAAAATGAATTATTTTATAATTAATGAATGACCGAGGAACATATTGCGATGACCTTGTGATCATCATTTGAGGTTTCCACATCCCGTTCTACTATATAAACTGTCGTGAGGCTTTTAGCTTGCCTGTTCCATGTGACTGAATTCGTTCGTACCATCTTCGCTGCTTAACCCAAACCCACAAATGGCAACTCTCTATATCAGTCTATCTGATGGATCGTCATGAACCGAAGTTATACCCAGAGAGACCAGAAACATGAGAATTCCACGATATTCAAAGCGTTCCTATTAGTTTGCTCTGGGGATACACGTTCACGCACCGCACTTCACAGTCCGCACCCCCTACCCCCCACCCTCCACCCCCCACCCACCATATTACCCCACCCTTCACCCATCATTGTGGAGACCTCGTATAATGGGCCAATAATGCGTTCGAATGCATTCGCGCATCGTCGCTCGCTCTCGACCACAAGCTGCAACCACGACGAAAACCACCCCTATATATACATGTGGCTCTCGTATTACCCGAAAACGGGCCGCGTTCTATATATTCGCACACCACGGCAAATTAGAATTACTCGGTTTTAGGCCACGTCGAGAATGGCTATAAATCGTTGCGATGCAAAATTCGAATCCGTAACACTCGAATTGACAACGAAAAAATAATCAAAAATGATTTTACGAAAAATTGATCAATGACAGATGGGAATTTTTTTTTGCATTCTTCTGCAAACAATTCGGAATTATTAGGAACTTTGATTAGGATTTTTTAATTAATTTGAATAATGCCTAATATTGCCTCCATGGGGAAAAAAAGTATCATGTACGCAAGATAAATTATAACTACCCCTATATGGCTCTCGTATTACGCGAAAACGGGCGGCGTTCTATATATTCGCACACCACGGCAAATTAGAATTACTCGGTTTTAGGCCACGTCGAGAATGGCTATAAATCGTTGCGATGCAAAATTCGAATCCGTAACACTCGAATTGACAACGAAAAAATAATCGAAAATGATTTTACGAAAAATTGATCAATAACAGATGAGATTTTTTTTTTGCATTGTTCTGCAAACAATTCGGAATTATTAGGAACTTTGATTTGGATTTTTTAATTGATTTGAATAATGCCCATTTTTGACATTCTCTCCATAGGGAAAATATTACCTTCATGGGGAAAAAAGTATCGTGTACGCAAGATAAATTATAACTACCCCTATATATCGAATCCGTAACATTCGAATTGACAACGAAAAAATAATCGAAAATGATTTTACGAAAAATTGATCAATGATGGGATTTTTTTTTTGCATTGTTCTGCAAACAATTCGGAATTATTAAGAACTTTGATTTGGATTTTTTAATTAAATTCAATAATGCCCATTTTTGACATTCTCTCCATAGGGAAAATATTACCTTCATGGGGGAAAAAAGTATCGTGTACGCAAAATAAATCAAAACCACCCCTATACGGCTCTCTAAATTTGATACTAAATGACGATAATGCGACATTGACATTCTTCTTCAAAACTGTTAACTAACTCTCCAAATTTGCAAAAACGAACGCGACAATAAATACACACACGTGATTTTTAGAGTTTCTGGTGAAACGACAATTTCGGGCGCCATGACTACCGCGTATTCGTCATTTCTCTTTCTCTCTCCCTCTGTCTCTCTCTCTCTCTCTCTCTCTCCCTCTCTCTCTCTCTCTCTCTCTCTCTCTCCCTTGCAATCCCTGCTTTTCGTCTATGCTGCAGGGCCACGCCAAGCCCAAATTGAAATCCGAATGACCCGTACGTGTGGAGAGCAAGCTCTGCGAACTGAGCGCAGAGCACACGCGAATTGGAGAACGACAATGAACGAGCGGAGTTTTGTTTGGCACCGCGGGCCCCCTTATTTCCGGCGCCATGGCGCGTGACTCGCTCACTCGATAATAATACCGTGTGCCTTCAACCCGTTATAGATCTGAACTCTCCCTCCCTCCCTGCCTCCCTCGCTCTCTCTCTCTCTCCCCCTCTCTCTCTCTCTCTCTCTCTCTCTCTCTCTCTCTCTCTCTCTCTCTCCTCTCTCTCTCTCTCTCTCTCTCTCTCTCTCTCTCTCTCTCTCTCTCTCTCTCTCTCTCTCTCTCTCTCTCTCTCTCTCTCTCTCTCTCTCTCTCTCTCTCTCTCTCTCTTTTCTTCTCTCTCTTTTCTTCTCTCTCTCTCTCTCTCTCTGCATATTAATTCTTTCCTTCGACGTTTTACGAGAGTTATACAAACCTTGCGCCCTCTCTCTCTTGCAGTATATAACAATGAAAATTTCAACAGTTTAATTTCTCGCCTCTTGCCCTCTTGTTATATACTATATATAGCTATATTGCCATCTGCTCTCAACAATCATGATTAACCAGCCTGCATAACGGAATATAATTTTTCTTCGAAATTGTCGTTTAATGGAGTTGGCACATTGTATAAATTTAACATTTGGCGAGGCCCATGCGGTAACATTTGTGTTTAACGACCTCGTAAATTTCATTTGATAACCTACAAGTCTCATATTATTAATCATCATTTGTCGAAAGTTTTATGGACCATATAATTTTTTTTCATTGTCGAGCTAATGATAAAGTTATACTTTATTTAAAAAAAAAAAAAAGTATCGACCTGACTTCGTCTTGAAGTCTTTCAATGCCAGGATTACTGGTCGAAATTAAATTTATTTCGATGAAAATAATAATTCTTTGACGATAAAAATTTTAAAAAAATATACAAAAACAAAAATAAACATTTTTTTTTAAATGTAAGTTGAATTTTTGTATCGTTAATTTTTTTTTTTAACCATAAAAAATGCTTGATTGGAAAACTAACTATTTTTTTAAGCAGGATCAAAGTACGCGCGCGAATGTAAATAGGAGGAGGAGGAGGCTGAATGGATCCACACGATTTTCGGTATGCCGGCTATTGAAACAAATTCCATTTTTTTTTTTTTATTCCCTCAGTAAATATTCAACCAAGATGGTACGGGCTGGATATAAATTAAATGCCTGGCAAAACTCGAATTTCATTCCGCGGATTTCGATCCTGAAGAGAGAAAGAGAGAGAGAGAGAGAGAGAGAGAGTTTACCGCAGAGAACGCCAACATTAACGCCTGCGGTTGATGCTGGTTCGTATTTTGTTCGAGAGCAAGAGAATTCGTATATTGCAATGGGGAATCTGGTTGAAAAGAGCACAGCTGGTTAGAGGAACGACAGGGTAAAGGGTCGAAGGGCTGATAAATTATCCCCTCCTCCCCTCTGGGAGGGGTAGGCGGAATCCCTGTGGGCGAATTGGGATTAATCGCATTAGCCGTCGATCCTACATGCCGCTTACGAGAACGAACATTTCCGATCCATCATTTCCATTGCTGACCGTATCACATATCCATTCGAGCCCTTTTTCTCTCTCTCTCTCTCTCTCTCGCTCTCGCCCTTTCTCTCATTTACTGTCTATTTCACTCTTAGTCATGTATGTGTGTGTGTGTGTGTGTGTGCATGCGTGTGGGTAACAGAATCGTATGGAACGAATGATAACAATTAATTACGGTGCGCAAGCACGAAGCTCAGGGCGGGTGTGAGAGAGAGAGAGAGAGGAAGAGAGAGAGAGAGAGAGGGATATGAACACGCTGAGAATTTCCGTTGTCATGCGGCATGTCGATGAATAATTATTCGTATATATTTGTCATATACGTATACGAAATCCCACGAGCAAATGCATCGGTGCAAATTTCGTGGAAAATTTCCAGAATCCATTGGGATAGACATAGAGGGTTAGAGAAAGAGAGATTTATCTCACTACCGCATTTAACTACCCTTTCGGGGAATTGAGCGAACGGTTGTCCTTGTCCCGGGAGCGTGGAACACGAGACAAGAGGAGATTGCCACTAAAAAGTTTCGAATCGAGACGTCAGACGTGTGAGAGTGTGTGTGTGTGTGTGTGCGAGAGAGAGAGAGCGAGAGAGAGAGAGAGAGAGAGAGAGAGAGAGAGAGAGAGAGAGAGAGAGAGAGAGAGAGAGAGAGAGAGAGAGAGAGAGCGAGAGAAAGAGAGAGAGAAAGAGAGAGAGAGAGAGAGGGAAGGAGAGAGAGAGAGAGAGAAGGAGGGAGGGAGAGAGAGAGGGAGGGAGGGAGAGAGAGAGAGAGAGAGAGAGAGAGGGCGGGAGAGAGAGAGAGAGAGAGAGAGAGGGAGAGAGAGAGAGAGAGAGATGAAGAGATAGAGGGAGAATGAGAGTAGCACCGGCGGCGCCCCGAGGTATGTAGTGTCCGACCGCAATGTGGCCTCTACTACTGTCGAGCTCTACGCTATATGTTTACTTATAGTATACATGTATGTATATATACATATATATGTGTATATATATATATATCTTTGTCCCACATCTTTTCCCCTTGTACCAGCACGATTTCCATTCATCCGCTACGAGGAGGACACTGTGCCCTCCAGGATGCTTAATGCTGGTACAACAAATCAGCACCATTCGAGCAAAAAACTAGTCATAACAATATTCAATTGAATTAATTATTCACAATTGTACTCAAAGACATTAAAATTAATGGCAAAAGGATCATTATATAAATAAACGTAAAGTCATAATTAATAATTATAATTGAAGAATATGAATAATAATGAAATTAGTATTTTTAATTATTTTATCATTCGGATTGTGAGAATTAATGACGTCAAGGTAGATGTGGTAAATACCCATGAATGTTTCCTGCCCAAAGCCAACCGGAGCTTCCCGGGTTGTGGCATTTTTAGCAACGGAAAACGTGTGGCGTATCTGGTGGACCTTCCAGTCAGATTGGAGCAAGAGAAAAAGGGAGAAAAAGGGAGAGAAAGAGAGAGAGAGATAGAGAAAGAAAGATAGAAAGATAGATAAAGAGAGAGAGCGAGAGAGAGAGAGAGAGAGAGGGATAGATATAGAACTGAGTGAAGTCAGACTGGAGCTTCCAGAGTTTCCTTTTTGGCCGAAGGCTCGGCCAAAAAGGGAACAAACATTTCTCGAAAGAACTGTAAACATTTCCTTCTTTGATTCAGCCTCTCTGCGTATTTAGTTTTTTTTTTTATTCCCCACTCTCTTATAGTTCACCCTAGCTAGCTCTTATTTCTGCGATTTCATTCCTAAAGCCGAGCAAAAAAGACGCGATCGAAAATTCTTCCGATCTTTCATTATACTCTCGAGCGAAAGAAACATGAAGATCAAGGCAAACAGGACCCGGAATGATTTTTTTTTTTTCTTTTTTCATCTGTTATTACTTCCCTAGATTTTTGCTGCAGTTTATATAAAAAAAACCCTTGAAGCGAAGGGTGAAACGAGGGGGCGAAAAATCCAAAGAAACATGAAACATGAGAGCCTGATGGCTGACTTCAATTTTATAAACGAAAGAAAGAAACGAGTGCTGGATTTCTCGTCTGACCATATCAAAGAATTTTCCACTAATCCCCAGAAACCTGGTAACCTTTAACGTCTTTTCATCGCTCGAACGAAATCTTTTACGACCAATTTCTAAAATGCCCTCGTTCTCTCATTCCAAAATGGTATCCAACTAAATTGTATAACACGAGAGAGTAGAGAGTCTGGTTCAAAGGACCACGTACAGAGTCTGGGTCTGACCATAACTGACCATTTTCACTGAAATCTTTGCTTGGGTACCACCTGCTTCAATCTAGCCTGGTCGGGCTCAAAATTAACCGCTGGATAAGCATCAAAAAGCGACGTAAGCTCGAGCAAAGCATGACCCAATGGCTGACAACGATATATATATATATACTGTACATATAAGACTGCAAACAATGGCCAATGTCTCGTCGATAGAACTTGTACTGCTTTCGAAGCATAGCCGAACGTTTGACAAACTTTCATTCGACCGCAGCTCGGCTACTGTAACTGGCCAGCCAGTACAACTCTATGCTTGTATTTCTACTATGGCTCTATGTACACTGTCCATGCTCGAAGTCGTTGGTTTATTACTATATAGTTGCCTCAGTTGCTTCATCCAGACGAAGCAGTTTCAACGACAAACATATAGCATATGGTGTATTAAGCCAGAAAGACAGAGCAAGAGAGACATAAATTGAGAGGGGAGAGAGAAAAAGAGAGAAAAAAGAGAGAGAGAGCTCTCTCTTTCTCTAGAGAGAGGGGAGGGAGAAACAGAGGGAGAAAAAGAAAGAGAGAGAGAGAAAGAAAAAGAGAGAGAAAAAGAAAGAGAGAAAGAAAAAGAGAGAGAAAAAGAAAGAGAGAAAGAAAAAGAGAGAGAAAAAGAAAGAGAGAGAGAAATGAAAAGAGAGAGAAAAAGAAAGAGAGAGAGAAATAAAAAGAGAGAGAAAAAGAAAGAGAGGGAGAGAATGCAAACTTGTAAGTACCTCGATGAGTAATTTAAGCAAAGAGGCACTCTTGGGGGAGAAAACCACCACCAACGTTAACTCCTCAGACTCACAACCATTCTGCTCGTGTGACCTGACTTTCCTCCATCCAAACATCGTACTTTATATCGTACCCCTTTCGTGTCTCTCGTCTCCTCCCTGTGTCCTCGTCGTTGCTTTCTCCTCGTTCGCTGCGATGCGCTAAAGCAACATCCGGGCTTAGCCACACAAGTGAGAGTTTCGTTAATGCCCCTCGGCATTTCGTATAACGAGACACCTGAAATAACGAACCGTTCCGAAAAGCATGTGGTCGACAATCCTCTTGCATCCAAACATCCATGCTGGCAAGGTCACGGAAAAGAAAACTTGACAAATATTTAAGACAAAGGATAAAAAGTGAGCTTGTGGTCTGTTCAGACGAAATACTATCAACGTTTAGCGCCGTAGTGGTGGTTGGAATAAGCACGATCGTATTAGTAGAAATTTGAATATCGAGTGGCCAGAACGTCGATAAATATCAATCGCTCGAGTATCCGACGACTACGGGCGATTAAATGTAGAAATACTTTTGAATACGAGTATTTATCTCTCGTGAGAAAGGGGCCTGATTCTTCGCGAAGAATTTCTGAGGATAAGGCCGTTTCTCGTTACAAGAATAATGGCAATAATAATAATAATAATAATAATAATAATAATAATAATAATAATAATAAGGCTGGATAAGGCTGGATAAGGCTGTTTCTCTCGTGTGTATCCATAGAATACAAACCTATCGTTATACGGTTCAAAACTGCAAATTCGACATCCTCGCACATGTTGGTCCTCGACCTCTTCTCGAGATTCTCAGGGATTAATGTCGGTCTATGTCTACGTGTTTTCGTGTAAAAGACAAGCCCTGGGGCTATCTCGCCAAATTTCGTTAATGAGCTGACCTCGAGAAAAGTGTTTCTTTCGTTTGAGCGGGGAAAAAGGTCAACAGACTTTTACCCTTTTTGCGAGATATGTCATACCGGAATGGGGTCGTCATTCAAATGAAAAATCATTGAAAAAAAATTTCGAATGGCGTAATTACAGAAAGGTACAAAATTAATGAGGATAAAATTAAAAGTAACTTCTTCTCGAATGAGAAAAAAAAAATTACCAAATATTAATTATAATTATCATTATTGTTTAATCTATATCTATATCTATATCTATATCTATCTGTATATATATATATATATAAGCGAAAATACCACTGACTCATCACGAAATCTCAGAAACTATAAAGCCTATAAACTTGAATTTGGCAGCTTCCTTACACGACGTAGGCATCCACTAAGAAGGGATTTTTCAAAATTCAACCCCTACGGGGTTAAAAGGGCCTAAAAGTTTTTCCCTGATTGAACACGTGCGAAGCCACGAGCAGCAGCTAATAATTTATATAACTAAATGTATTTCTTATAATTACTATATTTTGTGGGAAAAAAAAAAAAAAAAAAAAATCAATGGTTCTTGTACTCGACTGTCATCGATCTGAGCTCCCTTATGTCGCTCATTGACTGACTCGAGGACGTTGAGAATAAAGTGGTTGTTCACGCGTTGAAGAATTGTGTCGTAAGCCATAACGCTACGTGCATACACAAGTGAGACGTTCACCCTCCTCCTCCTGCCCCCCCCCCCCCCCCCCACGCGCCGCTCACCCCTCGCCACCCCACCTATATGTTAGAACGTGAGCGTGGGCATCGCGGGTGCTTCTTGACAGTAAATGTCCGGCATAACCGTCGGAATGAGAGTATGAAAAATGATAGGGCTGACCGTATTGTCGGGCCGGTGAAGTGATGATGTGATAAAAAGGAAGATGGGTCAAGGGGTATGAGGCTCGAAGGTAAAGAAGGTACCCGGAAGTGGCGGAGAAACGTTGCTCGAGACAAGTATCGCTCTCTCGTGGTATATATAATATAAAAAAAAAAAAAAAAAAAAAATTCTAATAAAATATATACAATATATATATGTATGCGTATGATATGAAGATAAATAACCTCGTCGTCGATCCTCATTTATGTCACTCGTCAAGGTCATGGAAAATTGGCCATCTCAACAATTTTTCTCTGTGGAATTTTTCTCTCTCGCATTCTTT
>OY769905.1:29055704-29058204 GCA_963669185.1 Dyspetes luteomarginatus
CTGTAATGAAATTTTTTATCGAACCCTCAAAAATTTGGTTTGTTTGAAAATTCATTGTTTCCTCTCCTGATATTAATTTAGTCTGAACAATCGATCAATATTTATACGGAAAAATATTTTACGAGAGTGCCAATCATGAGGCGGTTTACACTATGTGTATCATCGTGTATTACACAGGCACATCATCCCTCCAAAAGGGCTTTTCTCACGTCTCGTGTTTTCCAAAAAAAATCACGCGTTGCAATCTCGTAATTTTCCTTTCAGCCACACGACGGGTAAACAGGATAAAAAGTCGTCAAGAAAAAAACGAGTAAAGAACGTAAGAAAAAAAAAAAAAAAAGAAAAAAAAGCACGATCAGGAAGAGGGAAACAGTCGTGGGATTAGGGGATGATATTACGAAAGGAGGTATAGGGGATGAGATAGACTTGTGCGACAAGGAAAGGGTAGTAAACGAAGATGGCAATATATACACGACCACTCTACAACAATATATATACCATCTACCACAATACATACATCATTACACTGATATATATGTATATACAGAGCTTTTTGCGATGAGAGAGGGTGAAAAAAAAAAAAGAGAGAGATAAAAGAAGAGTCTCCTGGTGTCAATCACGAGTGAACCACAAAGGAAAAACTCGTCGAAAGGGATTAAAGGGGTGGGAGAATATTAAAAGCCTTAATTAAAAGTACTCAACCTCAGGGCTCTAAGGTTCAGGGCTCTAAGAAATGGCTAATAGCCGAGGACTTCATTTACCCTGTTACGAGAGAGAAAAAGTGAGAAAAATATGAGTCTGAGGAAATAAAGGCCATTCATGTTTGCACGTATACATACTTTGTGGAATTTTATACACATGGGGGTCAGAGGTGGGTCGAATAAATCGAGAACCTAATACGAGAAAAAATTTAGCTTCGCACGGTGGATTAAAGCTGGCCTTTGCTTTATCTAAAGCAAAGGTAAAACAAAATAAAATAGTAAGCGCAGTCTCCGCAGAGTCGTTTGGATGAAATATGTGTATATATATATATACATATTTATATATATATGTATATATACACATATATATACATATATATGTATAAATATATATATATATATACATATATCTATATATATATATGTATATATGTAGAGACAGAGAGAGAAATAAGCTATAGAGCTCTCGTATGACACGCAGCCAGACAGGCACGTACACACATACACTCACATTAGCTGACTCGAAGGAGGAAATGTAACGAGATATCCGTTCGTCGTTTCCTGCCAACCCCTACCCCTGTCTCGAGCTTCATCCCTCGAAGCAGGCTAGGAATGTGAAATTTAATTGGGTCACCACTTCTTCCCTCCTCCACCTCCACCCTCCGTCCAACCCACCCTTTCACCGTCTTTCTCTCTCTCTCTCTCTCTCTCTCTCTTTCTTTAGCCAGAATCTCGTTCGTCTCACTCTCGCTATCTCTCACCCTGTTAGTTTCAACCCATCTCTAACACTCTCGTCTCGCTATCTCTGACTGGGATTCAAGCATATATATGTACTATATTATCTATCTCATCGGTTACCATCGACTCCCTCTGAGATGAAATTCGTGAAGAGCGCGAGAGGCAACCACATGGCCAGCTCAATAAGCTTTTTCGGGTCCGTTGAACTTAATTGGAGAGAAGCTTCTGCTCTGTTGTTACATCGGCCATATATGTATATATGTATATATATATATATATATATATATATGTGTGTATATATATATAGTACGTAATGCCACGTGTCTTAACTACGTAAAATACGTGACACGACGTACATAAACCTCCCTCGCCAAATCTTCACACAGACGTATAGGAATTGGTGTGAGTGTATCGTATTTTGAAACGTGGAAAGGGTCGCAAGCTCATCGAGCAGAGCTTTCCTCATCTGCCTCCCCGTTTTCCACATTCTCGTCTTACCAACCAGCCAAAAGCTTTGACATTGCTCTTCTGTGTCCCTCACGAACTCTCACTGCCACTTTCATCTATATATATATATATATACATATATACGTATGAGAAAAATGGGGATAAAGCTAGGGACGAAGAAATAAAGTCCGAAGGAATCCCTCGGAAGGTCGTTCGCGCCATCAGGTGACGCACTTTCTTTGTCTATCTCCTCCTAAATCCATAATAGAGGATTGATCGAAATAAAGGAAATTATATTTGCACTCGTAAAGTGCCTGCGTGTGACCAAAAAACCGAAAAAAAGTTTTATCATTTCGATACAGATTTTAATAAGGTTTTCAGTTTGATATATCGATCGGCAAAACTTTTTTTTTTTTAATTAAACAAACTGAGTAAATTAGTTAATAGCTGATTGAGTGTATTCGATTTGAATTACTTTCGTCGATTAATCAGATGAGGCACTTTTTTTGTCTATCCACTAAATCCATAATGTAGGATTGATCGAAATGAAGGAAATTATATTTGCACTCGTAAAGTGCCTGCGTGTGACCAAAAAACCGAAAAAAAGTTTTATC
>OY769905.1:29063204-29108199 GCA_963669185.1 Dyspetes luteomarginatus
AATTCCGCCCTAAATCCTGTAATTTACACGGTATTCAACAAGGACTTTCGTCGGGCATTTCGCCGAATACTCTACAAGTGATTCGTGTCAAGGTCGGTGCAGAGTCCGACCAGGATAACGGACCAACAAAATTTTCATGATCCTATCCAGCGGAAAATGAGAAAACGCTGGTAAAAACTATGAAGGTGACAAAAGGATCGTGTAAAAAAACAGAAAATCAGCAATATCAGTCTCGGAGATGGGAATGAGATAGAGCGCGGGAAATTTAAAAAGTGAGAAGAGACGCGTGGCGCCACCATACGAAGAAAGGCGAAAGCTTGTCCAACGACACTTCTCCAAGATTCGTATTTTCCTCTGACGTCGATGAACATTCGAAAATGAACATTACAACGTCATCGAAAATCCACCAACCACCCGGGTAAATCATTGCAACCCTCCTAGGGACTTGATCACCAATTAAAATTTAAATAGGGGTGCGAAACAAATGAGAAAATAATGGTAAAAAAAAATGTAATTAGGTAACTTTAGACTTGAGTATTCCACAAGCGTGCTATGTATATCTATATAATAGTGTACATTAGTATAGCAAAAAGAAATGGGGACAAAAGGGAGAAGAAAAATGAAGAAAAAAAAACACCATTTTGTGTATATGAGTATTTTTGTGCGAGTAAGGGTGCTAGCTTTGCTACCCCAAGTTAGCTCTCACTTGACCTGATGGAGCTCGGTCGTTGTTGATGATGACGACGACGACGTCGCGGCACTCCAAGTTTCAGAGGAAAAAAATATTTCACGATCCCACAAAAACCACTCGTCGACGTTCTCGTCAACGACGAAAAGGCCCAAAAGTTAACGACACAAGTGAGAAGAAAAAACACCGTGTTAAAATATTTACTAACTCGAGCCCTTATGAAAAAGGGTGAGAATGTATGTTTTTTTATTATTATTATTCTTTTCTTTTTTTTCTCGAGCGAGAGAGGGCGGGAACGAGAACTCTCGGCCTTTAAATTCCCAACCCCAAAGTGTCTTCATGTCCTTGACGGGGCGTGTTGCGGAAGATATAATTTCCTGCGAGAAAAAAAAATACAAAAAATCACGACGAACTCGAGCAATAATTCTACTAACGTTTTCAAATAACATGTGTATGTGTGTATATAACGAGAAAGAAAGAAAACAAAAAAAAAAAAGGAGCATAAGCATTAAATGATCATCAATTGTAGAACCCAATAAGCAGAAATCCCGAGTATGTTTTCTCATTTTGCAATTAAACAATTTCAATCATAACTCAAAGATGAAACGACAATCCGCTCTCTGATCTAAAATATATTCGATACGATAGAACGAGGATGAATAAATGAATTTAAAGAAAGAAAAAAATATAAAAAAAAAAAAAAGGGAAACAGCACAGAAACGTTATAATATAAATAAATAAAAACATTTGTGTATATATATATATTAATATTACGAAATACCTCTGATATAAATATGTTACGATTGTAATATTATTCTTCGTAAATTTTAACCGTGACTCTTGTCGAGTTGACGATCATCGGCAAAATCATTTGCTATTTCAAATTAAATAATATATATATGTGCGAGTGCGCCGATCAAAATCAAATTTCATCTAATTAACGAATACGAATAATAGCGAATACATGAGAATACTACGATTATCGATAATCACTGACAAATAAAGAATGATTGAAGAAGGAGAAAAAATGCCCAGAACGAAAATAGAAGAGCAAAACCAAGTTTCCTAAATAATAATAATAATAATAATAATAATAAAACGCTTAGGGTTGTGTACAGAATCGGCCCTCTCAACCGATCGTCGACGTCTTATTGAAAAATCCAGTTATTACTACATATATATATATATAAATATAATAGATTATAAATATATAAATAAAATGAAAAATTCCAACTGTATAAATCTATAAATTTTGAATTAGTGTCTTAGCAGTGATAGTCTAAATCTCAAATGTTTTGGATTAGATTGACGTGTAGAAAATTTTAGAAGAAAAACACACGTGTGGTATTAGGCTAAAAAAAATAATCGATCGAAAAAAATTTACACATGAATTGAAATAACGCACATGCACACACACAGACACACAGACACGAGACAGGCAGGCAGACAGAGGAAAAATCTTACGAGCAAAAAATTCATATGCACGCATACGTCAACAGTTATAAACTATTTTGTGAGTTTTCTTATTTATTACATAACGCCGAGCATTGTATCCAATTAAAATGAACGAAAAAAAAAATAAAAAATCTATGAAATTTAATTGTAGTTTTTTTTTCGTATATACTTGAAGTATATACGAAAAAAAAAAAAAAAAATCGTGCAGCTACGTAAAACGTAATCGGACATTGACATCGATAAATCAGGATAATCCATATGTATGTATGGACAAATATATTATGTGGTACATGATGCAGTGCAACGACGATAAATCGATAAACATTCTCACTGATACTTTCATTTCCCATGTATGCGTGCGTGTGAGCATGCCAGGGTAATTCACGTGATGTATTTTCATATTCGAGCTAACGGAAATGAGGAAACGCGCGCGAGGCCAATATGAAATTCGCTGATAAGAAAATGTCGACTCGCTCGACGGATTATTAGCGTTGGAAAGAGAGAGAGAGAGAGAGAGAGAGAGAGAGGAATAGATAGATCAATATGAGCTCTCAAAAGCTCTTGAGCACCTTCGTCGCGTTTCTGGATTTTGCAATAATAAGAGTGCAATAGAGATAGACAATGACAGAGAGAGAGAGAGAGAGAGAGAGAAATAAAATTGAAAAAAAAATCGAGGAATAATTTGGAAACGAGTAAAAAATTGAGGATAAATACACATTAAATGGCGATGAATAAAGCAATTGAAGAAAAAAATCTCTCCGCCCTAAACCCCCCCCCCCCCAGCATCCTCCTTCATGTTGAGATTAATATTTTCTATCGTTACATCAAGCAAAACGGACAATTAAATTATTAAATAAGATTTATTATATCTTATAGCGATAACGCGTGTTCCTCGAAGCATCCACCGAGAGCCATATATTAAAAAAAAATATATACATACATTACGTGTATATATATATATATGTATATATATATATATATACGCAATGCGAGTATAAAGAGTTGAATGTACGCTTGTAATAATAATGATGAAAATATCTCGTTATCTTATCGGGTCAAAATCATTGGACGGAATTATAAAGGTTTTTACATATTTCTTTTGTGCTAAGAATATATAATATATGAGGGGAGAAGAAATAACACCAGTAAAAAAAAAAAAAAAAGTTTTCACATTCATCGTTTTAATCTATTAAGGAGAGGGAGCGTCATGCAAAGATCGAAACTTTTAGGCTTGTAACTATTATTCGTGTTATTACGACGCAAAGAGTTTATACTACGATGATATACATATATATAGATATATATATATATACGTATATATATATATATAATTAATATATAAATACGTTATAATTTATCGAATAAAAATCGGTAAAGTTTTAAAAACCTGTGAAATCCAATATAAATAAAAACTCATAGTACGAAATAATATGAATAAATTATTAATTGTACGAATAATGATAATATAATTTTTTGAATAAAGAATAAATCATTAAATAAATAAATAAATACGTGTAAAATTCAAAATGGTATACTCCAAAGCGGCGTCTTAGAGACGCTTTCATAGTCACAGTTTTTTCTGTGTGCAAAGTTTTTTTTATTTTGTTTGGAAAAACGAAAAATCTCTGTGTGTGTCACAAATATTGTTAGCTAGAGTATAAAAACGATAAGGCATAATAACATGAACGAGCATTATTATCATCATCCAATTAATATATTGTGTATATTCAAGAACTTAACCTGGAACGTGGAGACTAACTTACAATTTATCATTAAGATCACGAATTTTCAATTTCAATGGGAGAAAAAGAAATAAAAATAAAACTCTAATTACAGACCGTGTGATTTTTTTTAACGCTTCGTGCGTAAGGCACGTTGCATGCTGAAGAGTTTCATACCACGTGGTGCATCCGTGCAAACGTAAAAAAAAAAAACAAAAAAAAAACGTGTGTGAAATCCACAAATAAAAAAAAAAAAAATACGTGAACAAACACAATTGTATTATGATTATAATCAGACTCATCGAGGAGATCCAACGTGTGATGGCACCGAGAACAATCAATTTATTCCATTCAAATAAAATTTATTCGAATAAGAGAAAAAAAAAAATCATTTGACACATTAATTGTGACAATTTATTAAATTCTGTTCAATTTCAATAAATTTTCTGAATAAAACCATTTTTCTCGGTGAAATCTGATTGATTTTTATTTTACATTTGTCAAACTTTAATCGAGCACGAGCGATATATAAATAATTGTCAGCCATTTCGCGAGATACATAAATTTATCGAGAAAAAAAAAAAAACTCCATTATGGATTTTAATGATGAAGAGAAGCTACGTGAATATGAGAATTCGAGCAAGGGGAAGCGACAAAAAAGTTTCGTTGTTTTTTTCTCTGAATACCCAATTGATTTTTTTTTTTTAATTTTCGCTCCCGCTCCAAAAGACGTGTCAAGCACTTTTGTTGTTCATTGTATTTCCGGTTACACAAAAGAACGATAACCCTCCACCTGAGGCGATTAAAATAAATTACCACAAGCGTCGTTAATAAAAAAAAAAGAAAAAAAAAAAATCAGTTCTTGCGTTCGGTCGATTATTTGGGTGAGCAACGTGATGAAATGAAACGAATTTTCATCAGAGCTTTCGTTAAACAAATAGCGTCCATAACCTCGATTTTTGTCGCTGGGGCTCAATTTTACATAACAAAAAGGTACCAATTATTTTTGCATTCCGATAATCCATGGTTTTTCAGTACTTAAAAAAAAAAAAAAAAAAGGTCACGAATACATATGCACACCTCGTTGATTTGTGCATCGATAAAAAGCAAAGAACAACAATACAAATTAAAGAGCAAAAAGCGAGCGGGTATCAAAGCGCGAAATGGTCTGACAAAAAAAAAATACGCCAACGTTCGATTACCGCGATACAAATTTTATCGATAATATTGGAGCAATGAAATCACTGTGATATCACTAAAACGCTTTCAAGGTGTGTACTGGATTGATGAAAAGGGCTAATGGGCTGCCAGGAGAGGCATAAAAAAAATTGAAAAAAAAAATAAAAAAATTATTACGAAAAAGATGAGCATTATGTAGAGAGGAGAATGCGAATGAGAGAAGAAGTGGAGAGAGAAAAATTTATGATATTGATTATCGTAAATGATTGTAAATTATATAATTATTATATTAATGAGCGAGAATGAATAAAAAAAAATATATACATCATATAAATATAAATATATGCACACACACACACTTAAAAATTGTACCGTATGTATATGTATTTATATATATGTTGTGTAACGATTACCAAACTCGTACGTTTAATCGAAGAATCTATATTATTATTATTATTATTATTGTGATTATTATTATACATATAGTATATAGAAAAAAAACCAAACTATGTATACATGTATATACACGTATTAAAAGATATATACATGTGTATATATCGACTACTACTATTATCATAAATATTATATTATTACCATGATTATTATCATCATTAACTGATTATTAAACATGAAAAAAAAAAAATTATTACCGTCATTGCTAGCTCTATACTATATTGTAAGAATTATTAAAACAATAATATACGAGATCAACTCCTCTTGTCTAATAGCGTTGGTTGTCTGTTATAGAGCGTCAAGCCCGGAAGATTTTGAGAGAATAATAAATACGAAAAGAAGAGGTTGAAAAAAAAAAAAAAAAAAAAACAAACAAACGATTTTAATTAATATAAGTAATGTTATAAAAGCGAAATGATTTTTTGCCACGGAATGACTTTTAATTGTGTGTAAATAGCGACGAAAAAAACGCGATAAGAGAGGTTTAAAAATATTACAAAAAAAATAAAAAAAATAAAACGCATTTGATCTTTCCTATCTTCCTTGCTGTGAGGGGATTATTGGGGCTGCGTGACGATTGTGAATGCGTGCGTATGCGTGACCCTGTGCGTGCATCACGACCATATGTGAACTTAAATTTTCACAAAAATACCGTCACATCACGCTCAAGCTCGTCTATCCGAGTATTAATTACGATTGCAACGGTTATAAATATTGAAAGGAACAAAAAAAAAAAAAAAAAGAGAAAAAAAATCTTACACCTGGCTACTCAAAGAAACCCGGAAAATCTCTGTAATAGCGACAATATAGAGCGATCAGCCATCATAATAATAATAATATATACTGTGTACTGTAAGAATTAAAGCGAGCGCACCCATCCCATTTACGATGATCATCGAAATGGTCTAAATCAACGACTTTCTGACCAATTAATTGTTACATAAAAATTTATTCATTTTTCCGTAATAATTAAGGTAGGATGAATGAATTAAAAAAAAAAACAAAACAAATGTTACGATAAAAATTTAAAATTTTCTTATTTTTCCCAAATTTTATTTACAATTCGTCGTAAAAAAACCTTTAAATATAATCGACAAATTGAAACTTGCAACTTTGCTTTCTCCTCATTTTATCCCATCTACAAAACTCCCTCTGTCTGTTTAGAATGGGGAGAAATTACGAGGAAGCCATGTGCAAATTTCAATTTGCACCTTTTTACTCATAAATAACTCTGCATTTTTTTCAATGATTTTGAAATCAGCGTCCTCTAAAACCTTCAAGAAATAATTTTCGTTCAAATCAAAACACTTTTTATTAATTTTGTTGTCGAAACGATGAATTTTTCTTTTGACAAAAAATTTCTCACTTTGATTCGTTAAATTAACCGTTGAAGTGGAAGTCTGTCAAGTTTTGAGAAAATTGGCCGAGGCACGAGGTCGCAATCGTAATAATAAATTCAATTATCGGGTCAAACAGAATTAATTTTTCAACGATCGAGTTAAAATACAAATTATTTTACCATCAGGAATTCCTTATTACCATTTTGTCTTAAACTTCATTTAAACGGTTGGAAAAAAAAAAAATATTAATCGTTCGATCGTTGCCAAATAGTAATTGGATTCCGGCCGCTGCACGAGCACCCCTTCTTTTTCGGGGGATGAAAAATAACACTGAGATCAACATATTTCTTTATAGCATTCCGTAACGCAGCCGCTTCATCTTCTTCACTAGGGGAGACGACGATGACAACGCCAAGAATCGCGATAACACCAGAAGGATTATCCTGAGGTATCCTGATGACTTTATATCGCCGTTGTAAGGGTACTAGGGGGTAGGGTAAGATCGATCAGCTGATGAACCCAAACACAAACGTTTTAATCTGTTTTTGTCAATTTCTTTTTTTCAACTCCCATCTTTCTTACCATGACAAGTAAAATTCGCAAAATAAGTAAATTTGGAGTTACAGTAAAAAAAATATAACTTTTTAAAAATATATTATAAATAAAGAATGAGTTGGAAAGCCTGAAGTTAAAATTTGACGGATTGACCTGCCCCTTAAAATACGCGGTTTAAATTTACAAGGACGATTTATAATAGCAGTTGTACTTTATTTACACTTAAAAAATTGACATTGAGGGTGTGATGACGAAGACGGTATGTATATAATATATTAATATAGCATCCCTTATCGTTTCTCGTCTATGGACAAAATAATTGAAACAAAATAATCGAGAAAATCACAAACACAGAATTTTCGTGCTAGCCCTTCAAGGCCCTTTTTTCCCATTATTTCACTGGGGACGAGTAGACTTGGGCCTGAAGAACAGAATTTTTGTTAACCATTTTTGTTAAGGCAAATAATATTTAACTATATGAAACGTAAATTTCTCGTTTTACATAAAATCTAACCAATAATAGTTTTCCATTCCTTCCTTGCAAGGCATATACGTATAAATATCTGTCTATCTTTGTCTGCGTGATATTCTATGGGGTTGAAGGGATTTTATCGACCCAGATGACGTATGTCTGGTTTTGCGATGAAGGACGAAGGGCTAAAAGGGCTTTTATCTCAAGGACTCCGAGGGAGTTTGAGGAATTTAGTGAGCAAACATATATATATATATATATATATATATATATATATATATAGTGTTGCCTCCCAGAGAATTATCATCGTTGTTCCCATCGAAGATTCAAGCGCCCTCTCGTACGTTATTACTCGGTCTATATATACTCTCGTCGGTGGATCGGTTGACGTTTCGTTCCTTCGCGATGCTCCTTCGCATAATCGAGTGTTAACAAGAATAAAGACGAGATCATAAAAAATAAAATAAAAATGTGAGATATGAAGGAAGAAGAGACAAAGATGGATGAGGGGAGGATTCAAGGAGATTAAATTATCGAGGACAGAATGAGCGAGGTCTTTTCAGTACATACAATATTAGCACATACAGGAATTCGACGATCCAGATCAGAGAACACGATATCTTTGATGCTGGCATAGAACTAAGTTCATAAAAAATTCAGATAAATTGATTCATCTGATACAAATAGTTATTTAATTATATATATATATATATATATTTACTATATTTATCCATCAAGAATTATTAGATAGGGAGCAGAGATATATATATATATATATATCTCGGCTCCCTATCTAATAATTATTGATGCATATATATATGTAAAAAAAAAGCATCCGAGACAAGGAAGGGCACTGAGCGTCAACTGTCATCTGCCCTAACCTAGAATACAAGACCCTGTATATATATATATATACATACAGGGACTCTGCCCGACGTGAACATTGCCCGAAAACATCTCTTCCTCTCTACAAACATGGCGCGTTACAAATCTACCCGATTAAAAAGTTACCTGGAAGCAACTCATCGGCATTCCTATCAGAGCACATTTATATCTCTGCCAGAAAATGTTCTCCCCAAAAACAACTCTATGATAATAATTTACGTTGCCCGAACATGTCGGCGGTAAGATATATACATATATATATTTTTTTTATTTTTATTATTATTAGTTATTGTTGTTTTTTATTTTTATTATTATTAGTTATTATTATTTTTTATTTTTATTATTATTAATTATTATTATTTTTTATTTTTATTATTATTAGTTATTGTTGTTTTTTATTTTTATTATTATTAGTTATTATTATTTTTTATTTTTATTATTATTAGTTATTATTATTTTTTATTTTTATTATTATTAGTTATTATTATTATTAGTATATATATTATTACTAAAGCTTTTGTTCTGATTGTCATAAATTTGCGCCCCGCTGCCTCACATTGTTTAACATACTCTCATGGCGCGTATGGGCTTTAGCGAGTTCCATACAACCGCTTATAACTGCGTTTACTATACGCTCAACATTATCTATATTATACAAAAATATGTATATACAAGTTTCAAACTTCTTTCGGGGTGGTACATACATTACTCTTGCCTAACCCCAAACACAGGAGTGCACCGAAGTATATATTTTGGTTCACGCTCAAATATATCCACCAGAGAATTGCGCCTGATGCTGGATGGCCAACCTTACCACACTTTTTGTCTCTCTCTCTCTCTCTGTTTTTTCGTCCTTCTCCCTCTTTGGGCACGTTTGGCAAATTTATCCTAGCAAACCATATTTGCATTAGGCTCTACTAGATACGTAGGAACGAATGAGAGAGTATATATATAGATGTGTATATATATAGATATGTATATATATATATATATATATACATATATATGTAAATATATATACATGTGTGTGTGTATACATATGCATGAGGATGTTCATACGATCAGACGAGCATTGTACTGCAATTCGATGTATACAGATGGATTTGCCACGAGGCTGTCGGTTGGTGATGCTGTTGCACCCAACAGAGCCCCAGACGCGCATACCCGAGATTAGTGATCCCTGTACGTGGAGAAATTCACGTCTCAAGTGGATTGAATCTCGAGTTTCGAGCTCGAATCAAATTTCGGGCTGTACGTATATATATATTAAATATAGGATTATACGAATAATATACGACGAGGCTATACAGTTTGAATTGCATGAATTTTCCATACCTTGACGCGATTCGTATTGCAGCTCCTAAAAGATTCAACATGCATTGAATTATTTTTTGGATTTTTTTCCATTTCGATAAATAAATAAAATTCTGGTACCATGGAAAGTGGATTTATCCATTTTGGAACAATTTTAATTGTATGAGGAGATACTGGGGCTATTTGTCGCAGAGATTACTTGACACATTAGCGATATCATCATTCTTTCGATATTTGTTTCCATATTATTATGTTCACTTTAAATCATCCCTTATATATTCGAAAAGATACGCCATATTATGTTCACCAAACGAATAATATTTTCAAGTCTGACTGTTAAATTGATTATTATACTTACCCTTGCTAGCAAAAAAATTCTTAGCACCCCTTCCGAGCATAAAATTTTTACCACCCCTTCCTACCACAAAATTCGTTTGGTTATTCTAACCCCGTATATTCTTCGAGCTTCATAATGAGCCCCTGCCTATTATCACTAGAAGTAATGCAGGCACTCACATTTGTCCACCCTGACATTCTCAGAATATTTACAACCCCTATATCAACACGTCCGAAAACATACCCCTCTCAGTCACCAAACCTCACAAACACTTGGGCAAACACCCACAGAAAAACACATTCATCACTCGTGTACATATTATTGCCATACTGTGTCGAAGGGACTCATGACTGTCCACTCAAGTGCTGCGCCACCCCAACGTGCAACACTCAATGAAACGTAAATAATTAAATATAACACAGAATAATAATAATCTGTTTCTGCGTGCTAAAATGCCAAACTATTTGACCATTGTGAGGAAAAAAAACGATAAATTAATATGTGAAAGTCAGGATAAATAGCCCAAGTTACCCCTAAACGAAAGTGAAATCGAATGAGACTCTATAATTTACCCCAAAATCGACATTAATTTTTTAATCAATTTTTTTAACGACTCTTTAATTATAAAATACGTTTTGTTTTAATCAATGAGACTCAATAAGCTCGAATAAACGAGTGATTTATCGTAACTCGAAGGCACCTATATAGGGGATGAAATGGGGCATTCACATCGTCGTTACATCAGACTGAGGTGTTCAATGGAAACAGCCACATGCACAAAGCTATTCACACTCAGGCACGAGAAGAAGAAATCTCTTGCTCTGGCAATCCTCTATTCAAATCGAGAGTGGCCAGTTCCAAAAAGCCATTTTGTGCAAATCCATTCCTACGTTATCAAACTCTCTGAGCTGTTTGTTCTGCGATTTACCATTCGACTTTATATCACGCTATATTGCTCGCGATAAAAAAATTCTCCTGGTACGTAAAATTCTAATGTGAGAAAGTGATACTGTATATGGAACATTTGACCTCGTAATAAGGAAACTGCACATGTATGTATATCGTATACGAGGTATTACACTTCATTCCAAATACTAAATTTCTTGTTATTATCGTTCTAAAAGAGTAAAATATTTGCCAATTTATTTCAATCAAAAAAAAAAAGGAAAAACCGTTTTACAAATGGAGGGAAAAGCTCTGTCAGGACTATCTTTTCCCCTAATATTTCATCAGTAAGAAATAAATCATTTGCATGTCGAATTTATGGGACTCTTTCCAAGGTCACAGCGATTTTTCGATCAAAATATTACATGTTGATCGACATTTTTGACTTGATCAATTTGATTAGAATTCCCCATATCGATACTTTATCTCCCAAGTACAGATACGACTGTCCTTGGTCTGTCCAGTTCAAATAGAGAGAAAGAACGATTTCTTTAATATTAAAGCAAAGTTGTACAAATAGAGGTCGACGTAGCTTATAACAAGTCTGAATAAGGAGTCTTCTCATTATACCCCTTATCATCCCCGCCTTTGGCTTTTCTATCCCTAAGTACATATATCGTTACGAAGCTAAAGAAGGGTATATATATACCCTACTACATATATAGATATACCCTACTATCCATATATTTATATATACGTACACCCTACTATACATATATATATATATATATATATATATATATATATATATATATACCTACCCTACTCTAGCTTCGTAACAAAGTAAAGTAAAATAAAACATTTTCTCAGTCTTCTCCGCACAAGGATTTTCTCCTGATAAAAGCCCAGGCAATTTCAAAAGATTTGCATTAAAATAAAATTACAACAATGACAAACACAATATCAGAAATTAATTATCCAACATTCACAATCTCACAATTTTATTTTTTCCACTCAGAATTATTTTGCTTGTGTAGCAACTACAAGAGTAGAGAAGCTTTGGATGGATGTTAAATTATTTTCAGTTTCTCTCTAGTTTAACACACACACACACAAACTCCCATGTATAAATTGCATGTGTGCAATTTTATGGAGGTCACGTAGAGTACGTGAGAAACTTCGACGACAGCTGTTAATCGACATTGATCGTGTCTCCAGTCAGCATTGCAATAGAATCACCCAAAAACCGTTTCAACTACAACGATGCAAACCGCAAAGCAATATAGCCAAGCGATATACGCCACTTGCCACACACTGGGAAAGAGCGAGGGGGTGAGGGAGGGAGTGAGCGAGAAGCCGGAGGGTGAAGTATTGAGTTCGAGCACGAGAGCAGCTACATTAGTATAGTTGAACGTGTTGGAGAGGAAGTCGAGCGTAATCAACCGAACGTAATCAGACTGGACTGATGCTGGCCTTGCCACGATAAGGGCTAAAGGATCAGTGAGCGTGAAAACGCTCGTGCGCCTGCCACACCTATCTATATATATACACACACACACACACATATATATATATATATATACATATGTGATACATATATGTAATATATGTAATATATTACATATGTACATATAATAATGTTCCAGGATTGCGTAGCAGAAAATCCGAAGGGACTATCGCACTACAACGAACGGCGGAAATCATCTCAATAATGTCAACGTGTTGGCTCTGTGTATATTCTCATAATACCACATAATACATTAATATAATGAAGGAATGCAAATTTTTTGTTTATTCATACAAAATCAGCTATTTAAGAATTTTAATAATCGCCTGACCAAAACAGTTTTTACTACTTACGGCTTTATGGCGACCCCGTCTGACACACGTGACTTGCCACTACTTTACGAGCTGTACTCGCATATTTGCCATAACTCTGCTATGGTATCGGACGGAACGTTTTCTAGTTCGATTAATATTACCTCATAATACCACATAATATATTAATATAATGAAGAAATGCAAATTTTTTATTTATTCATACAAAATCAGCTATTTAAGAATTTCAATAATCGCCTGACCAAAATGGTTTTTACTACTTACGGCTTACTGCCGACCCCGTCTGACACACGTGACTTGCCACTACTTACGAGCTGTACTCGCATATTTGCCATAACTCTGCTATGGTATCGGATGGAACGTTTTCTAGTTCGATTAATATTACCTCATAATACATTAATATAATGAAGGAATGCAAATTTTTTGTTTATTCATACAAAATCAGCTATTTAAGAATTTTAATAATCGCCTGACCAAAACGGTTTTTACTACTTACGGCTTCATGCCAACCCCGTCTGACACACGTGACTTGCCACTACTTTACGAGCTGTACTCGCATATTTGCCATAACTCTCCTATGGTATCGGATGGAACGTTTTCTAGTTCGATTAATATTACGTCATAATACCACATAATACATTAATATAATGAAGAAATGCAAATTTTTTATTTATTCTCACAAAATCAGCTATTTAAGAATTTCAATAATCGCCTGACCAAAACGGTTTTTACTACTTGTCTGACACACGTGACTTGCCACTACTTTACGAGCTGTACTCGCATATTTGCCATAACTCTGCTATGATATCGGACGGAACATTTTCTAGTTTGATTAATATTACGTCATATTACCACATAATACATTAATATAATGAAGGAATGCAATATAAATCCAAAGTTCTCTGTCTAATGTATAATTCATGATGGGACCTAATTTCCTATCGAAGTGATCCTATCACTTCTTGTTTCTTCGCCCTTGTCTGCTCCGAGAGTGTTCTTTGGAATTTTCATAATCAGAATCCGTCAGGGGTAAGATGAGTTTGCGAATTGCTCGTGGCCTGTTACTTCTACTGCGTTTGAAAGTTTATCCCCTCGCTCGTGAGTCTGCGTGTCTGCCTTATCCGCACTTATTCCACTAAACTCGTCCAACCCCTAGTCTTTCTTTCATTTCCAATATTGACACCCCAGACGAGCACCGATAAAACAGAGAATACGTGGACCGGGTGCAACAGATCGGGAAACTCTATGGGTCCAATATATGCGTCTCTGTTATATGTCGTATATGGGGCATTTTATGTCAAATAAATCCTCAGATTACCCTGACGATCTCAGATCCAATCCGTTATTGTTTTTCTTTTTTCGAAAAACTACAAAACTTTCACGTTTATTAATGACAATTT
Source organism: Dyspetes luteomarginatus (assembly GCA_963669185.1). Taxonomy (NCBI): domain Eukaryota; kingdom Metazoa; phylum Arthropoda; class Insecta; order Hymenoptera; family Ichneumonidae; genus Dyspetes; species Dyspetes luteomarginatus. Next base: position 29,077,728 of record OY769905.1, read on the forward strand.
AGCATCACTTTAAATATTGGCATTTGTCGAATCCAACTTTCCCATTGTTTTTTATAAAAAATGTACGCCACTGATCAAAATGTTGTGGCTGTCGTGGAAATAAAATATTTCCAAATAAGAGCAAAAAAAAAAAAAATTAAAATTGAAACAAACTTTATTTGTTTGACCCTTGACCCTTGTTTGGGCATTGATATACATAAAAATCCATCAAATTCGAGAATCGTGAAAATCTCACACTGTCCGAGTTGACGTGGAATTCCGCGTATACATATGTATATATATGTCGAGTGGATGAGAAGAACGAAATGAGGGATGCAGATGGGCAGGAAAAAAGGAATTGAAAAAGAAATAATGAAAGAAATATTGAAAGAGAGTGAGAAAAGGTAAAGTCGAGAGAATCCTGGGGATGTTTGCGACGATGTCGTCCGATAAAATTGTCGTCAACCGCGCATTGATGGCCAGAGCTGGAGCCGAGAAAAAAAAGTACGATTGAATGAAAAAGGAGGAAAAAAAAAAAATTAAAAAGTGCAAAGAAGAAGAAAGAAATGGAGGCAACGCGAATGGGAATTCGAGAGGAATCACGATGACTCTGTATACATACGAAGTGTGCAAAGATCCGACGAAAGTTCGACTTCGAGGCGTCGTTTTCGTAGTGAGAACCGATTGCTCGCGACCAGAAGAGAAATAAAGAGCCAGAGAGAAAGAGAGAATGAGAGAATGAGAGAATGAGAGAGAGAGAGAGAGTTTGCTCTTTCTCTCGTAAAAAGAGACGATTCGTACAAAGTCGGAGACGAGATATGGAAAGTTTGCAAAGTAAATTTGGTCAGGGAGTGCACAAGTTCGTGTACCACAGGGGTTGTGATAGTGCAGCGAGGGCACCCTTGCGCATAGCGAGTCAGAATGAGAAAAAGAAGGCCAGCAGAGTGACATCGTGTGCTAAGATGAGGAGTGGAACAACTCGATTTCGAGTTTTAATTCAATCTCTTTCTTCTCACTCATATACTAACCCCAAGGGACTTTGTCGCATGCGAAATTCTTCATACTTTTTCCTCTTTCCCTTTCAAACTTTTTTATTTTTTAATTTTTTTCCATTTTATCCTTTTCTTCGTCCTTCTACCTGCACGAAGTCGTGAGAACGCTGTTGACGAAACTCCAATATTAGAGTATTCTCTCGCGTTACATATATATATATATATATATATATATATAATACACCCTCATCGCTCTCGGCAAATCCGCCCTCCTTCCCTCGTTTTATTTTTCCTCTCATTTACTCTTCCATTCTTTCGTACATATATATATATATATATATATATATATATATACTTTGTACTCTGATTCAGCAAGAGGCTCTCTGAGATTCTCGTGAAAATGTAGTAAGCCAAATCATAAACGAGGGATGATAGATCGCGTATTCAATTGAATGGAACGATCGAGCGAAGTAATACTGGGGAGGGAAAGTAAATGGGAAATGAGAATGAATTCAACATCTTCTAATAAATATCTATTAAGGACAATGGACGGTGTAATGATCGATAGATAAAATATTCTCAACGACGAAACTCACGTCGTTCTCTTTGTCACATTTTCTCGTTTCTTTTTTCTCGTGCGGTGAGCCGAGACCAGAGATAAAAAAAAAAAAAAAAAAAAAAGAAAGAGAATAAATTACATACGGAAACAAAACATCCCCCATACAGATAAGCTGAACGAATGATGAGAGACAAATCGTCCAAGAGCGATAAAAATATGCCAGTCATCGAAGAAAAAATTAATAATTTTTCACCCTCAATTGTTATACACAATCCATGTCCTCATTTGTTGTGCGAACTTTTTTAATATTTTTTTTTCCTTTGTTCCGACTTTCTTTGTTCATCCATTCTTCCTTTTATTCTTTCCTCACTCGTACAAAATTATTTTCACTCGCAAAAATGAGAATTCGTCATATTTTTATCACACGTTACTGCCTCTGATACACACACGAGCGTGCGATAAATATATTTTTCATACACAAAATATCCCAAAAGGACAATAGAATGATCGACGAACACACAAAGATTGACAAAATACAGAACAGCCAAATTTCGACGATGCGAATAAACGCCCTCGGTGGACTTCCGTTCTATATCTTTTACCGAAGGATAAAGAGGTGGAGAGGTGGGGGGGGGGGGGGGGATATGTGATAAGAATTCATACGCTGTCATCGCGGTCGAAATTTCATTCAACTATAGAATTGATGGATGAGCTTATACGATCAGTTTGAGCGTCTCTCGATCCAGCCAAAGTTTATAATTTTTTTTTTCTACCACGAAGTAAAAATAAATTTTGCTATCAGACATCTTCACCCCGCGTATATATATAAACGCATATGTACAGTGTACGTTATATATGTATATATACGCTTATGTACATATATATATGTATATATATGCGTTTATCATCTTCTCGATTTTCGTACTATCGTGGCATTGCCACTCTTCCTTCTATTTTTCCTTTTCTTCAAATCTTCCTTCCTTTTTTCATCCCTGTTTTTTTTTTTAAATCTTTTTTTCCATCATTCGATGCTCGATTTTTTTTCTTCTTGGTAGCGTAAAAGCTTTTCGGAAATATATATAGATATACGGAAAAAAAATAATGATTTTTCGTTGCATCGATCCAATCACGAAAGTGCTGATGGCCAACAGTGAGATATAGTTCAGCCTGCATATATATGTATCCATGTATATAATATATACATGGATACACATAATACATGACATCACGTGGGCAATATTTATCCTCGTGGCGCACATATAGAATAGGACGAGATATATATATATATATATATATATCTCGTCCTATTCTATATATATATATATATATATAATTGTACCTGTGTGTGTGTGTGTATGTGTGTGTGTGCATACGTGATGGACAGATCGAACGAGCAAACCACGAAGCGTAGGAGATTCACGTTATCGATAAAGCGCGGATGTAATGTAATAAAAATACATATTGATGGGGTAACGAGTGATTGATTTCACGGTGGCCGAAAATCTGCCCGTTTCCGAAACGAAATCTCGTCTCTCCCCATTTACTCTGGCGGGCGTTAGACATCGGCTTTTCGACGGGCCTCATCCTCTCTCGTTCTCTCGCTCTCTCGATCTCTCGCTCTTTTCCATTACCCTCAATCGCTCTTTTTTCATCCACGTCTCGTATCGCGACAACCGCACGAACGAACCAAAACTCCCTCCAAATTCTCCTGCCAGTTCCATCAAATTCGAACGAAGCGATGGTTTCCGACCTACCGTAATAACCCATGTCGAGTAAAGATAACACAGATGGAATTCTGGGGTGAGTGGGAAAGAGAGAGAGAGAGAGAGAGAGAGAGAGAACGTTCAATTCGACAGTATATCACATGGCGGTCCTCGATAAATATATATAGATCCCCATATACATACGGACATAAAATATGGGAAAATCACACGATATCGCTATCGATGAGCTTTTTAAATATGTCTATATATATATATATATTCCATACTTATGCATACGCTCATAAATAAATATTTAAAAGATATTGGGATAAAATTTAACAGAATAAATCATGAAATAAATTTGATAAAAGTTCTGTAGTCAAATATCATATTTCTTCTATCGTCAAATATCGTCTTTTAATTTTAAAAGAATAATAATAATTTTATGATTTGAAAATAAAAATCTGAATAAAAAATTTCCACGTCGTTATAATTCGATCTAAAAATAAAGTGCACGTCAGTACAATCCACTGCGTGAAAAAAATAATGTAGAATATCATACGATCCGGAAATTACCCAACTGTGAAAAAAGTTTCGAGAACTAAAGGCATTGAAAATCTATGAAGGGTCGACGATGGCGAACCGACCACGAACCAATTTATTGTACATAATGGAAAATCTTAGATATTCATAGAAATACGAAAATGACAAGTTAATAGAAAACTTTTATCATTTTAAGCTATAAAGAGGATACAAAGGATAGAATTTCTCATATATGTATGGATCCTGGTAATACTTTTGGAGCGAAGCAAATGGAGAAAAGGGAGAAATAAAGAGAAAGAATCTTGAGAGTATTTTGTCCTTTCGTATATTTTTCTGAGCTATCAAAGAAATTTCTTCGAAAATTCGGGTACACAGAGAGAGAGAGCGAATGCAGATTGAAAAATTGGCGAGTACCATGGGAAATATTTGGTGTGTATGAAAAATTGGAGGATGAAAAGTTTTTTTTACGTAAAACTATTGACGTGAGAAAAATGTATCTACGTCGAGATCAAATAAGCAGGTGGCCCCATGCATCTCGTTCGTTTTCATCAGACTGTCTACGAGAAACTTTAAGTCAGAAATTTTCTTCCATGTGTAATAAAAATCCGAAATAAAATCACTAAAATCATAAAAAACCAAAATCGAAGTTCAAAAAAATCTTCACCATCGAAGTTAGAGAATATCCGAGGTTCAATTAAATCCGTTTGTAATTAACAGATTCTGTTAATTATTAATATTTTATTTATTTATTTATTTATTTATTTATGTATTTATTTATTTATTTATTTATTTATTTATTTATTTATTTATTTATTTATTTATTTATTTATTTATTTATTTATTTATTTATTTATTTATTTATTTATTTATTTATTTATTTATTTATTTATTTATTTATTTATTTATTTATTTATTTATTTATTTATTTATTTATTTATTTATTTATTTATTTATTTATTTATTTATTTATTTATTTATTTATTTATTTATTTATTTATTTATTTATTTATTTATTTATTTATTTATTTATTTATTTATTTATTTATTTATTTATTTATTTATTTATTTATTTATTTATTTATTTATTTATTTATTTATTTATTTATTTATTTATTTATTTATTTATTTATTTATTTATTTATTTATTTATTTATTTATTTATTTATTTATTTATTTATTTATTTATTTATTTATTTATTTATTTATTTATTTATTTATTTATTTATTTATTTATTTATTTATTTATTTATTTATTTATTTATTTATTTATTTATTTATTTATTTATTTATTTATTTATTTATTTATTTATTTATTTATTTATTTATTTATTTATTCATTTATTACATTCATTTGTTTAGGAGACACTGGACGACAGTCATTCGTAAAAAGCGAGCTTGCAAAGTTTTCCTGCAGTGTATAAAAGAAGAAAGAAGAAAATAAAATGAGCTTAGAATAGTATGGGAAAGGCATAGCCTTGGGGTTTATACACCGTTGGGGTATCCTCGTCGAAATAGATGATCTTCGCGTCGACCAAATCGTAGAAATTCTCCCTCTCTGGTTCCTTTTCCCCTGTAATTCTCGGAGTAGCTCAGTCGAGTACATCAGTTGCTCAGGGCAGAACACACTTTAACCGTTACAGTAGGCAACGATAACTGCACAACGAGCTAAATCGACGAGAAGCTTTGCCAGCGTTCCCCGACTCGATTTCAATCGACTCATTCCACCCTCCACCTTTCCTCTATCGGCTCTTCTCTCACGTACCAAAGTTTACCTGCATATATCTACATCTCCGTCACTGTTTCATTCTATATATATATATATATATATATATATATATATATATATATATATATATATATATATATGTGTATATATCAAATAGTTTATCTCAAATCTTCTTCATCACTCTTTTCACCAGAAAGAAATATGAATTTCTCCTCGTCTCGAAAAAGCTCAACTTTTTATATTTTTTTAGTTTTCACTTAAAAGCACATTCTCTCTCTCTCTCCCTCGAAATTATATACAGAATTCTATCTCTCATCGTTTCTAAATGCAAAAATAAAATGTAAAACATAAACTCTGCATATGCGAAGCAACTTGAAAGGACCAAAGGCCATGAGGGATAACGAAAATAGAAGGTAACCTCTGACCCTATGTAGGGAGAAGCTAATCTCTGTTCTCCTTTGCGCGGGGCTATCAACTATACAAACCTATTTCTAATCCTTGTATAATCGCGCGATCTCTACCAAAGTCCTATATATGTTGTATTCTATGTATTTTCATTCCCTGATACATGGGAGCAACATATTCCAACTAGACCTTTATAATGTTGCATTAAGAACTCACATACATAGAATGATCGGTGTATATATACATGGCCATAAAATACATATATGTAAATTTATATGTATATAGAATTTCCGTGCACTGGTATGCCAAAACTACATTGACAGGCATATACACACATATATATATATATGTATTCTCGACATAAATGATGTATATGAAATTCCATATTACGTACCCACGAACCGTAACAGCTGAACGTACAAAGTTCGCTGTGGCATATACGAATACAAAACCTCGGGCTATACTTTCACCGTATGCATTCCATATCTCCTTTCTTTACAGACCACCTTCTCCACGTATTTCACACTATAATATATATATATATATATATATATATATATATATATATATATATATATATATATATATATATATATTTAGACACCGACAAAGGATTAATATGTGAATATAATTCAGAGAGGCAATAGAGTCCAGCATTGCCAGAGCCCTGGGGCCAATCTGCATCGTGTAAATCCTGAGAGAAGCTCGTACTGACAGCAAGGAGACTCAAACACAGTGAGGAAAATTCGGTCTGTGTTAATTTTCACACTACATATATATATATATATATATATATATAAGGTCGTTTACCTTTTGACAATGAAGATAGAACCTTCATATTTATTGCTATTCGGAAGTGAGATGAGGGTGCCACAGGGATAAATAAATTAAATTTTGTGAATAATTATCATGGCGCCTATATCTATATAGATATAGACTTCATGTTATTCGGATTAATCAAAAGTAGTTCGATTTACAGCCGATAGAGGCTACAGCCAATTCCATCAATTCCCAATAAATTTATACATTAAGGTCGTTAAAAAAAAAACATAATTTTTGACCTTTGACCTTTAATTTCGTCTTATTTTGCGTTTAAAGAATTATTATCAAATAGTGGCTGACTGAAAAAATCTAAATTTAAAACTGCATACATTTTAGGGTTGTAGGAACTGAATGAAAAAATGAAAAAAAAATCCTCACGAAATTTCACAGGACTTGTCGATTTGGGTTGGATTTTCCTATGCATACATAACAGTTTAACGGTTACTGCGCACTGTAAATAATAAAAGAATGCTATATAGTTTCGTTGAGGGTGTTCATGTCCCGGTCCACAGACCATATACTCCTTCCTGGAATAGGATGTACTTGCCTTAAGGCTATAGAGCCTTTTCGCGTAAGGTAATTAGATGTATATATACACCTATAGCTTATGTGTTTGACACATTATATACAGCACACGCATAGACACATATATGATTATTATATATGCAGTATATTTATACGTTACGTTATATACAGTATATAAAGTATATACGCTTATATACAGTATATATAATATAAACAGTATATAAAGTATATAATGTAGATACGCTTATATATGTATATATTTATGTACATAAATGTACATATTTAATGTATATGTACATATAACTCTTTCTTTCTCATCCCTATCGTATATTTTCACCCTTCTTCCTGCCCTCAACTCAACCCAACTTTCCATCTTTATTCTTACAGTTTTTTTTCCCCTCAGTCGTCTTACTTTTACCCTTAAAACGTCAAGGTGTACACCCCCACCAACGTCACTATATACACCCTTTGGATTACGACGTTTTACGTCTTGCAGTTTCCACCAGTTTTATCCCGAACCATCAGAATTGCATGCTTCAGAGATCTTCGTGTGGCTGAGTGTGACTGTGTCAGTGACAAAAACCAGTACCCACCCTGGTGGAGCTCTCGGTCATGCTCCCGTGACCGTTTATTCGCGTCGTTGGTAGCAGCTTAATGCGACTTACCTCCACCCACAGTAGCAGCAACGAATACAACGACGACGAAGACGAGAAAGACGAGAAATACGAGAAATACGAGAAAGACAAGAAAGATGAGAAATACGAGAAAGATGAGAAATACGAGAAAGATGAGAAATACCAGAAAGACGAGAAATACGAGAAAGACGAGAAATTCGAGAAATACCAGAAAGACGAGAAATACGAGAAATACGAGAAAGATGAGAAAAATGAGAGATACCAGAAAGACGAGGAAGATAAGAAAAATGAGAAATTCGAGAAATACGAGAAATACGAGGAAGGTGAGAAATACGACAAAGATGAGAAAGACGAGAAATACCAGAAAGACGAGAAATACGAGAAAGATGAGAAATACCAGAAAGACGAGAAATACAAGAAAGATGAGAAAGATGAGAAAGACAAGAAAGACAAGAAATACGAGAAATATGAGAAATACGAAAAATACGAGAAATACGATAAATACGAGAAAGATGAGAAATACCAGAAATACCAGAAAGACGAGAAATACGAGAAATATGAGAAATACGAAAAATATGAGAAAGACGAAAAACACGAGAAATACGAGGAAGACAATGAGAGCTTTTAATAGTCGCCCGTAGCCAATTACATACAATCTTCGTCGCTACTGCTCGTCTCTCTTGCTCATATATTTATGTCGGTTTAATATTATCTCTCACCGAATCCACGGTGTATCGTGTAGAAAAGTAAGCAATTTCGCCTTTTAGCTCCTCTATCGTTTTCCAGTTGAACAAAAAAAAAATTAAGTGCTATACGAAAAGAATAAAGCGTGAACTAGAGCCAGAGAACGAGCGAGAGAGAGAGAGAGAGAGAGAGAGAGAGAGAGAGAGAGAGAGAGAGAGAACGAGAGAGAGAGAGAGAGAGAGAGAACGAGCGAGAGAACGAGCGAGAGAGGGAGAGAGAGAACGAGCGAGAGAGAGAGGGGGGGGGGGACTGGGAAAAGACGAGAATAATGAGACGAAACGAGAGGAGATATCGGGGAAGACGGAAGCGAAAGAAGAATGAAAGAGACGCGGATTACGGATTAAGTGAGAAATTAGGCCTGAGGGAACAAAAAACGAGGATACACCGTGATATATCGCTCGATGCTAAAATTCTAATTGCCTTGAAGCGCCAACAAAGAATTAAGAGATACATCCGGATGGGGCGAGGTCGCTTTTTACCACGGTGTAGAATATGTTCCCACGATTTATCGCGTACATGGCTTGTCTTCCTTTTTACAGTGGAAAAAAAAATGTTTCTCGAGCTAGAAGCGATGATACAAAAAATATAAAAATATTTTCTCACGGTATACAAGAATATTTACGAATATTTACGAATATTTTACGAATATTTTAAGAATATTTACGAATATTTACGAATATTTTAAGAATATTTACGAATATTTACGAATATTTTAAGAATATTTACGAATATTTACGAATATTTTAAGAATATTTAAGAATATTTACGAATATTTACGAATATTTTACGAATATTTTAAGAATATTTACGAATATTTTACGAATATTTTAAGAATATTTACGAATATTTACGAATATTTACGAATATTTTACGAATATTTACGAATATTTACGAATATTTTACGAATATTTTACGAATATTTTACGAATATTTACGAATATTTACGAATATTTACGAATATTCACGAATATTTACGAATATTTACGAATATTTACGAATATTTACGAATATTCACGAATATTTACGAAAATTTACGAATATTTACGAATACTACGAATATTTACGAATATTTACGAATATTTACGAATATTTACAAGAATACTTACAAGAATACTTACAAAAATACTCACAAGAATATTTACAAGAATAACAAATTCCGTTTCTCATTTACATCAAAAATGAAGCTAGAAGGGTTTACGAATAGCTCTTTCTTATACTCAGTTGTCCTCAAAGAAACGTTTAAATATTTTACAAACGACAGAATCGAGAGAGAGAGAGAAAATCTACGAAAAGCTTTTAACTAAAATTTACGCTGTCATATACGTGAAAATGTTGGAAAAAGGTCTGCTCTGGTTTTGATGCTCGTTATCAAAAGCTACAACTCCCTCAGCATTTCTTCGAATGGCATTAACCCTGCACAGAGAAATGATATAAAGTTGAAACGGTAAAACGATTTGCAGCACCGGCGGCTCCTCGACTTAGTTTATACATTGCTATTAAGCTCGGCATTGTTACACGGAGTTGCGGTTCACGGAGGAACAAGAAGAAAGAAATAAGTCGAACTGCAAGAAAGAGACAAGTTTTTGTCTCTTTCCCTCTCGTGGACGACCAAAGAAGCGTACACAAGAAATATACGGAATAATAGAGCGACATATATATATGAGTCAAAAGTATATATCTATATAAAATAGTGATATATATATATCTATATATATATATATATATATATAAATATATGTATATGAGTGAAAAGTACCCCTCACTCGTGCGCTTGCAGTTGTTCCGAATAAGTTGTTTCTCCACTGAGACACAAAATACATTTTTTTTTTTTTTTCCACAGTTCCACTTGTTTTCTTTTTTTTTTTTCACTATCCATTTCATGAGTCCTTTTCCGTCGCGTTTTCCGACAACACGTGCTGTTTCTTTCCTTACTTCTCTTTACCTTAAACTCGAAAAAATATTGGTCAACGTCCTAAGGGATGAAGAGAGAGGGATAAAAGAGAGAATACAACGCAGAGACAAAAAAGTTTTACGAGTTCTATATATTTATATAGCGTATATTATATATTTATATAGCGTGTATAGTTAATTTATATATTTGTATAGCGCATATAATTATATTATATATTTATATAGCGTAGAAAAAATAATATTGTGTTGATAAAAATAGTTTGTTCGTTTTTTAATGAAAAGTGCCACTTAATAAAACTAACGAACTTTTTGATTAATTCAATACAAGCTGGAACACCCTGAGAAAAAAATGTCCAACTCGAGGGCTCTTTTTATTCTCGATTGACCGTAATTTCACTACGACTGTCATTGCACTAAAAGATATTTATATGGAGCTGTTTATGTAAAAGAGTAAAAATATTGCAGCATTCTTATACGAACGTATATAGGCAAATTTTCTACATTGCATCGATATAATGGACGGATCTCAATTGCTAATGTAAGCTCGCTGATGGAAAAAAAAATAATAATAATAATAATTAGAATCAGTTAATAGAGGCCAGATTATTTTCTCTGCCTTCCCCATCACCCTTATCTCTATCTGTGGCCACCTGTAGCATCGAAAACTCCTAACAAGTATTATTGGCGAACGAACGACAGGAGAAAGCAAATAGAATTCTCTACACAAGCAATTATTTAAATTCAATCTATAAGTCTGTAAAGTTGGTCTATTTTTTTTTCCCTCTTCCTCTCATTTTCTCCATCCTCCTCTCCTCGAGATAAAATCAAGTAAAAGTTAATAAATTGATGCTGAAGTTAATGAAAAAAAATGTCGAAGAACGCTGCAGCGTAAAATGTTCCTCGCGTGACTCCTTGAATTTTCTTCTCGTGATTCAAGTAGACACAAAAAGCCGCAAAAACATCGCCTGCCAGTGAGCAAGCGAAGGAAGTTTGAGCTAACAATTTTTTTTTTTTGTTTTTATCCCACACCCAGCAAAGTTTATTCGACGAAAAATTCGCTATCCGAATCCTTCGTAATGGTAAGGGTGAATTTGTCTTTTCAAACTTGACCGAATTTTTGCTCGGTATCTCCAATGTGCGAGGCTACACCATTCGACTCGAGAGATATTTTGCGTTCGCGAGAGGAAAATACGAGTGAGAGCCTCGCAAACGTATACGATACTGAAATATATATAGCCATATAAATTTATTTGGTGGTCGCCAAGTTATGTTATAGTAACCAACTGCTGTGGAAGTTTCTTGCTAAAACTTTCCTGTGCCTGATAGAATAGGATAGTTTCTAAACAAAGTTTTCTCCCTATCTCTACTCCTCATCCCCTATCGGGATCTTCTCAAAATGCTCGTGTTTTGTTAAATACTCTCGGAAATAATAATAATCTATTAATATCATTCAAAATTTACTCAATTCCGGACTGTGGAATTCCTCGAGCAATATTAGATTACACGAATTTCCATTTATCCGCCTAATCTCCCCCCACCCCTATAGGGATCTTTTCAAAATGCTCGTGTTTTGTTAAATACTCTCGGAAATAATAATAATCTATTAATATAATTCAAAATTTACTCAATTCCGGACTATGGAATTCCTCGAGCAATATTAATTTACACGAATTTCCATTTATCCGCCTAATCTCCCCCCACCCCTATAGGGATCTTTTCAAAATGCTCGTGTTTTGTTAAATACTCTCGGAAATAATAATAATCTATTAATATAATTAAAAATTTGCTAAAATCCCAACTGTGAAATCTCTCGAGGAATATTAGTTTACACAAATTTCGATTTATCCACCTAATTCATTGTCTCCATCCTCTTCGATTTGATGCCATAATAATAAATAATATATTTCTTAATTCCATTAGTCTGATTCGTAAAAAAAAAAAAAAATCATTATGTTTTCGATACTCTCAGAAACAATAATACTATATTAATATAATTCAAATTTTGCTAAATTCCCAACTGAATCTTTCGAGGAATATTAGTTTACACAAATTTCGATTTATTCACCTAACTCATTATCTCCATCATCTTCGATCTTATTATGGCATCTTCGATTTGATGCCATAATAATAAATAACAAATTTCTAAATTCCAGCAGTCTGATTCGTAAAAAAAAAAAACTTTTCATTTTGTTTTCGATAAATCAATGCAGTTTTTGGCCAACCAAAAATTAACAATTAGTTTGTTTCGAAATATCAAAAAATAATGATATTTCATTAAAATATTTTTCAATCGATTAAATAAGATTTAATCAGCCCCAGATATCCCTAATGACGAAATTTATTACCACCACCCGAGCTAATTTGACGAAAGAGAAAAGTTAAGAGGTGAAAAATCAACAGAAAAAGGAATTAAAGTCACCACAAATTTTCTTAAAATCGACACTCTTGAAACTATATGTATATCATAATGATCAATACCCCCAACCCCAGATTTCGAGATTGAGCTTTCTTATTGGAATATTTTCCGTGTAAGTGATGTAGATATATATGTATATATATATGTATATAGGAAACACTCTCCGAAGCCGATGGGTTGTGGATTTGTGTATAGGAGGAGTTGAAGGATCATTGAACGAGAGAAACAGGGGGTGAGATGGCAGCGCGAATGCACCCCCGAGGGAGAGGTCGAGGGCCTTGTAATACAGAACGCGAGAGAGAGAGAGAGAGAGAGAGAGAGAGAGAGAGAGAGAAGCGTTGAACGCGATTTCACGAGGCGGATAAGCGATAAAGGCGGAAATTGCCGCAGGCAACCGATCACCGATAAGCTCTGCTTGTGCCTAATATAGCGAAACTCTCGTCGTCCTCGTCGTTCTCGTCGTCCTCGTCGTCCTCGTCGTCCTCGTCGTCGTCGTCTTCGTCTAAGGCTCTCGAGGAAAACTGCGACGCGAGTATGTCTTGATAAAGGGGTTTTGGAAAAGGGGGTGGAATTGGAAGGGGTACCAAGTGAGAAACTACCCTTGGCCGTCCTGTATTTCAAAGTTAATGGTTGATGGGGTGACCTTAGCCCGGGGGGGGGCACTCGACTTATCCCCATTCAGCCCTCTAGAACAATCGAATTTGTTTTCTCTTCTTCTTCTTCTTCTTCTTCATCTTCATCCCCTTCTTCTTTTTCTTCCTCCCCTTTTTCTTGTCTCTCTTCCTCTTTTGCTGTCTTGCTTCACAGAGATTATTCACGCAACTCTAACCTCGAAAAATGACTTTTCCAATGTACGCTATACACTCTTCATCTTCTCCCATCTTTAGAATTTCGCGATCGGGCCAACCCCACTCGAAAACAGAAGAAAGAAAAGAAGAAAAAAAAAAGCATGGACGAAGGTACAAGTGGGAAGTGACGGGACAAGGGATGAAAAATAATGGCGATTTGTCGTGACGAAGGAGAAAAATCGTGACCCAACGGGGAGTGAAAGAAAAAGCACACCGGGACGAATGACGGCGGGGCTGAAAAGGCGAAAAAATATATAGAGGGCGGTAAAAGTCAGTCTTGATAAAAGAATAAATAAATAAAAATCATGGGAAATGAATAACTGAGAATCTCGTGACAGGGCATCCTGAATTACCCCGAGAGGTATTTAAGTATTTCCTTCAGCAAAACACGAGAGACCGGCTGCAATTTGCAACAAAATTCTCATCACTGAAAAATGGTCGTAATGCGGGGGAGAGTGGGTTAAAATGAGCCACTATATTCGAAAAATTATTCTGTACATGATAAAATAGCAAAAAATGAAAAAAAATATGTTTGTTAATGAATTTAAATTCTCTAGACGTTCATTTGAAAAAGAAATATGTCATGTTTTTTTTTTTCCTTTCTTTTTCATTATATATTAATGAAACTCGAAATATTTCAATGGTATCCCGTTTTGCCCCACTTTTCGTTTTTTACATGGATTTGTTATATACAGGAGTGTCCAAATTGGCCATCGTGGACAGTAATAAAAAGACATAGAGGACGAGAGGGAAAAGGGTTAAAAGAAAAAGAAAAAAAAAGACAAAAGGAAAAACAGCTAACGTGAACAAAAAGTCGTAACGATCTCGGAATGGGGGGAAATTGCATTAGGTATTTTATAGTATATATAACCAGTCTGGTATATAACTGTATGTAAAATAATACGTATATATGTATACATGCGAGAAAAAGAAACAGAGAGACAGAAAAGTTTTCAGCCTGAAGATATATATCAACCTCGGTCTAGTTACGTGCAACACAAACGTAATAAAGAAAGGAATATTTTACGCGACGGAGAGAGAGAGAGAGAGAGAGAATTGCAATCAGTCGAGTAGCCTCGGTGACGGGTGGCTGGAAAAGAGCTTCATCTTTCGAATATATAAGAGAAGAGAGAGAAATAGGAAAATTTGGTGAAATATTCGCGTAAATTAAAAGCGTCATTCTCGCAACGTTGTAAAGATATAACGAGTACGACGCGATGGTGGGGTGGTGGGAAGACGAGAGGGGAAAAGGTCGCGAAATTTTCGAATGAGGAAAATGGGCGAGGAAGCGGAAAAGAAGCGCATAGACGGCAAGGTATACGGATGAAATGAGAGAAATCTCAGTTTAAATTAAAATTCCACGCAGTAAAAGTAGTGAAAGGGAGAAGGATTCTGGAGAAAGGTCCGGAAAGTACAGATTATAGACCTATAGTATACGTAGATGGCGCACATTATATGCTAGATAGGTATATAGGGTTAAAGGGGGGGAATATGGAACAGTCCGTTAAAATGGATGAAATTAAATTATTATTCATACAAATTATTTTAAACATTCTAAACGTTTCTTATTTTGACTACAGTAAGACTAGACATGTATCAAACCTGTCCCTTATATGCGATTTACCATGTAACCATAACAGGACACGTCCTAAGATTATTTTTGACAATTAGAAAATTAATTATTTAAATATTCCTAAAAACATTTTGGTTCCAGGGATATCCTTTTATGAATAAATTTCACATTTATAAATGTATTTTAGACTTTGATGCTAGAAGGTGCAGGCAAAAAAAGTTTCGATGGTCCATATTTCCCCCATTTTTGTCCACGAGGATTAGACACTAAATAAATAAATTAGAAAATAAATTGACAATTGTAATTAATAATTTCCAAAATGGTCAAGTTTTGCGACTTTTAAACATTTTTTCGAGACTATTCGTAGTACAAGGTCATGTTCCATTTTGCCGAACTCTGTGCAATCCAATTCTAATAGGTACAGTGATTAATTAATGGCAGCCTGGCCCACTTGTAATCCTTGAGGACCTTTATTCAAATATGGACCATAACAGGACACGTCCTACGATTATTTTTGATAATTAGAAAATTATTTATTTGAATATTCCTAAAAACATTTTGGTTCCAGGGATATCCTTTTATGAATAAATTTCACATTTATGAATGTATTTTAGACTTTGATGCTAGAACGTGCAGGCTAAAACAGTTTCGATGGTCCATATTTCCCCCATTTTTATCCACGAGGATTAGACACTAAATAAATAAATTAGAAAATAAATTGACAATTGTAATTAATAATTTCCAAAATGGTCAAGTTTTGCGACTTTTAAACATTTTTTCGAGACTATTCGTAGTACAAGGTCATGTTCCATTTTGCCGAACTCTGTGCAATCCAATTCTAATAGGTACAGTGATTAATTAATGGCAGCCTGGCCCACTTGTAATCCTTGAGGACCTTTATTCAAATATGGACCATAACAGGACACGTCCTACGATTATTTTTGATAATTAGAAAATTAATTATTTGAATATTCCTAAAAACATTTTGGTTCCAGGGATATCCTTTTATGAATAAATTTCACATTTATCAATGTATTTTAGACTTTGATGCTAGAACGTGCAGGCTAAAACAGTTTCGATGGTCCATATTTCCCCCATTTTTATCCACGAGGATTAGACACTAAATAAATAAATTAGAAAATAAATTGACAATTGTAATTAATAATTTCCAAAATGGTCAAGTTTTGCGACTTTTAAACATTTTCTCGAGACTATTCGTAGTACAAGGTCATGTTCCATTTTGCCCAACTCTGTGCAATCCAATCCTAATGGGCACAGTGATTAATTAATGGCAGCCTGGCCCACTTGTAATCCTTGAGGACCTTTATTCAAATATGGACCATAACAGGACACGTCCTACGATTATTTTTGATAATTAGAAAATTAATTATTTGAATATTCCTAAAAACATTTTGGTTCCAGGGATATCCTTTTATGAATAAATTTCACATTTATAAATGTATTTTAGACTTTGATGCTAGAACGTGCAGGCTAAAACAGTTTCGATGGTCCATATTTCCCCCATTTTTATCCACGAGGATTAGACACTAAATAAATAAATTAGAAAATAAATTGACAATTGTAATTAATAATTTCCAAAATGGTCAAGTTTTGCGACTTTTAAACATTTTTTCGAGACTATTCGTAGTACAAGGTCATGTTCCATTTTGCCGAACTCTGTGCAATCCAATTCTAATAGGTACAGTGATTAATTAATGGCAGCCTGGCCCACTTGTAATCCTTGAGGACCTTTATTCAAATATGGACCATAACAGGACACGTCCTACGATTATTTTTGATAATTAGAAAATTATTTATTTGAATATTCCTAAAAACATTTTGGTTCCAGGGATATCCTTTTATGAATAAATTTCACATTTATGAATGTATTTTAGACTTTGATGCTAGAACGTGCAGGCTAAAACAGTTTCGATGGTCCATATTTCCCCCATTTTTATCCACGAGGATTAGACACTAAATAAATAAATTAGAAAATAAATTGACAATTGTAATTAATAATTTCCAAAATGGTCAAGTTTTGCGACTTTTAAACATTTTCTCGAGACTATTCGTAGTACAAGGTCATGTTCCATTTTGCCCAACTCTGTGCAATCCAATCCTAATGGGCACAGTGATTAATTAATGGCAGCCTGGCCCACTTGTAATCCTTGAGGACCTTTATTCAAATATGGACCATAACAGGACACGTCCTACGATTATTTTTGATAATTAGAAAATTAATTATTTGAATATTCCTAAAAACATTTTGGTTCCAGGGATATCCTTTTATGAATAAATTTCACATTTATCAATGTATTTTAGACTTTAATGCTAGAAGGTGCAGGCTAAAATAGTTTCGATGGTCCATATTTCCCCCCTTTTCGTTCATATAGCATATAAAATGTATCTGCGTATACATAATAAAGCGAGCAGCATTATGTGCATCTTAAGCACGATCCTTGGTTCACATAGCGTGCATATCCGCGAAATAATCCGACGTCGAGGCGGTTAAATTTTGTGCTACCACACCCTCTCGAGCTCTCATCTTCCTTCAATCTCTCGTGCTTCAAGCGGATAACGCTGGTAACGCTTCAAAATATCCCTTTTCTGTGCTGCAACACACACTTTCAAAGTCTTCTCAGAGCTCTTCGTGTACCTGCTGGCTACTTTTCTGCTTTCAATGCGCTATTCCACCCTCATCATAATGCCCTCAACTTTTCTCCTACATTTTTTTTTTTTTTTTTCTTCTGAGCTAAACTATAAAAATACGCGCAACTCTCAGTTATTCGTGAATAGTATAAAAAATTAAAAAATTCAAATATTACGGTGACTGATAATAAATTTACCACGTCTATCATTTTTTACCACAAGAATTAGCATTTATAACCGGAAACGAAAAAAAAAAAGATAAAAAGTAAAATATGAGAAGACGGTGATCAAATAAATCAGGAGAAATAATACGTGCGGGGTATACTTGTGCATAATATACGGTGCACTTTATGCCAACTCAAACGTATATTTTCATTTTTATCTTTCTTTTTAAAATATATATTTTTTTTTATATGCTTTTTCCCTTGAAATAAACTCAAAAATTGCTATCTTATTTTTCTGCATTAACTCGAATTTTTATTCGCCAATTTTTAAAGCTCAATGGAAAAAGTTTCAAAAAGAAAAACATCGCGAATTTATCAAGAATAATCGATAATTATTTATTGCAAAAAAGCCTGAAAATTATTACAAATAAATTTAAAAATTATTATTGTAATATTTTGCTAACGAAAAACGAGTTAGAATAACGATATAAAAATTTTTTTTACACATAATTCTACGAAAAAATAATTTTTACGATGTAAAAATTGATGGGAGACTAGAAGTTAAATGATATTAAATTGACATTTAATTCTTTACTCATTGTTATTTAAATTCCATTTAAGTCGAGAGGGGTGGATGGAAGTAAAAAATAAAATTCAGATTCGATGAAGAATTTCCCAGAGAGAATATACGTATGAGCTGTATAACGAGAAGCAGTAAAAATAATGGAAGCACAAAAAAGCTCGTTTACAGGTAATAATCGTACGAAAAAAAAATAATAGCTAAGAGAAAGAGAGAAAGATCTCGAGAACTCTGTGACATTTCGATGTGCCTTATCACCGTGGAATCAAAGTTGAAAAATCGAGTAATATATGTATATATTATTTTACGTATATACATATATATACAGATAATATATGACGGGGGCAATTGGAATTCTGACGAGCGAAGAGGGTTAATCAAGATCAGGGCAGAGGATATATACAGTCCAATTATGCGGTCTACAAGGCGGTCTGAGCCGACCATCAGAGATATATCCGTCCCCTCTCATGTACACGATAATGTACTAATATATACTATATATAGATAAGCATATAGTATATATATATATATATATATGTATAGTGTAAGGTCCGCAGGGCCAAATTGATTGGTAACTAAAATCGTTGCTTAATTACTGGCATTCCAGATATACTTTGGTCATACAATTAATTAGACTGTAATAAGAGAAATAAGAATGAAAAAGTTCAAATAGCAGGAATGATAAATTGTCGAATTAACGACTAGAAAAAATCATAACAATTTTTAAAAAATGTATAAATAATTAATATTACAAATATATTAATATTATTTAAAAATAAAGATTTTCATAATTTTTATTATTTTCAATTAAAAATAATAATTAAATAACTAATTATTTTTTTGTATAATGACTTTTGAGGGATTATTTATTCGAGGGGTGAATGAGAGAAAAGAGCTGATAGAGAATACTAGAAAAAATCATAACAATTTTTAAAAAATTTATAAATAATTAATATTACAAATATATTAATATTGTTTAAAAATAAAGATTTTCATAATTTTTATTATTTTCAATTAGATATAATAATTAATTAACTAATTATTTTTTTGTATAATGACTTTTGAGGGATTATTTATTCGAGGGGTGAATGAGAGAAAAGAGCTGAGAGAGAATACTAGAAAAAATCATAACAATTTTTAAAAAATTTATAAATAATTAATATTACAAATATATTAATATTGTTTAAAAATAAAAAATTTCATGATTTTTATTATTCTCAATTAGAAATAATAATTAAATAACTAATTATTTTTTTGTATAATGACTTTTGAGGGATTATTTATTCGAGGGGTGAACGAGAGAAAAGAGCCTGAGAGAAGAGCTGAGAGAGAATATACGGAGATGAGAGATGTGTATGCGGTGAAATAGCAAATCCCTCGAGGATTCGAGAGTACGAGACGGTCTTGATGGATAAAGGATTGCGGATATGTAGCAGCGCCACCGCGTCTAAGGGGAGGAAAACCTGCGGGTTGGATCTCTTACCATCTCCTAGGGAATGCTCTCGTAATCCTTGCACTCTCGCAGGAGCAATCGTGTGCACTTAGCCAAGATATATATATATATACATATACATATGCATATACATATACATATACATATACATATACATATACATATACACATACATATACATATACATATACATATACATATACATATACATATACATATACACATACATATACATATACACATACATATACATATACATGTATATACGTATATAAATATATATATATATATATAGCTCTGTTGCAAAAGCTCTAGACAGAGCGTGAGAACCCAAAAGAAATAAACGTCGCGACACTGAAATTCGTCCCGTTGAAATCTGCCATACTTGCATGAGCAATTATACCGAGAGTGGAAATTTTCTATACGCGACTTGTCACAAGAAATGTTATTTAGATAAAATTATAAAATTGTAATAATAAAAAGCACTCACTATAGAGAGAGAGAGAGAGAGAGAGAGAGAATTTAAACATTTGAATAGCAGACTTATTATTGATACGCGACAAGATGCAATTAATTTGATCCCAATCACTTTTATATATAATAAAAAAAAGTGATAATAACAATTAAATAATTCCTCGATACAATATTTTAATTATTTATTTAATTTTCACTACGTCTGCTGAAAAAAAAATTTCTTACGTCATTGATGACAAAAGAATTACTTTAGACTAATTGCTGGTTTCGTTGTTGGAAAATTTTCATATTTATCGCTATCATTGATTCTCCATTAACAATTAACGCGAAATAAAAGTTTACGCAGAGAGATAATTGCATATTTATCGTTCGGTTGTAATTTTGTGCAATCCGCCATACTTCCATGAGCAATTATACCGAGAGTGGAAATTTTCTATACGCGACTTGTCACAAGAAATGTTATTTAGATAAAATTATAAAATTATAATAATAAAAAGCACTCACTATAGAGAGAGAGAGAGAGAGAGAGAGAATTTAAACATTTGAATAGCAGACTTATTATTGATACGTGACAAGATGCTATTAATTTGATCCCAATCACTTTTATATATAATAAAAAAAAGTGATAATAACAATTAAATAATTCCTCGATACAATATTTTAATTATTTATTTAATTTTCACTACGTCTGCTGAAAAAAAAATTTCTTACGTCATTGATGACAAAAGAATTACTTTAGACTAATTGCTCGTTTCGTTGTTGGAAAATTTTCATATTTATCGCTATCATTGATTCTCCATTAACAATTAACGCGAAATAAAAGTTTACGCAGAGAGATAATTGCATATTTATCGTTCGGTTGTAATTTTGTGTAATCCGCCATACTTGCATGAGCAATTATACCGAGAGTAGAAATTTTCTATACGCGACTTGTCACAAGAAATGTTATTTAGATAAAATTATAAAATTGTAATAATAAAAAGCACTCACTATAGAGAGAGAGAGAGAGAGAGAGAGAGAATTTAAACATTTGAATAGCAGACTTATTATTGATACGCGACAAGATGCAATTAATTTGATCCCAATCACTTTTATATATAATAAAAAAAAGTGATAATAACAATTAAATAATTCCTCGATACAATATTTTAATTATTTATTTAATTTTCACTACGTCTGCTGAAAAAAAAATTTCTTACGTCATTGATGACAAAAGAATTACTTTAGACTAATTGCTCGTTTCGTTGTTGGAAAATTTTCATATTTATCGCTATCATTGATTCTCCATTAACAATTAACGCGAAATAAAAGTTTACGCAGAGAGATAATTGCATATTTATCGTTCGGTTGTAATTTTGTGCAATCCGCCATACTTCCATGAGCAATTATACCGAGAGTGGAAATTTTCTATACGCGACTTGTCACAAGAAATGTTATTTAGATAAAATTATAAAATTGTAATAATAAAAAGCACTCACTATAGAGAGAGAGAGAGAGAGAGAGAGAATTTAAACATTTGAATAGCAGACTTATTATTGATACGTGACAAGATGCAATTAATTTGATCCCAATCACTTTTATATATAATAAAAAAAAGTGAGAATAACAATTAAATAATTCCTCGATACAATATTTTAATTACTTATTTAATTTTCACTACGTCTGCTGAAAAAAAAATTTCTTACGTCATTGATGACAAAAGAATTACTTTAGACTAATTGCTCGTTTCGTTGTTGGAAAATTTTCATATCTATCGCTATCATTGATTCTCCATTAACAATTAACGCGAAATAAAAGTTTACGCTGAGAGATAATTGCACATTTATCGTTCGATTGTAATTTTGTGTAATCCGCCATACTTGCATGAGCAATTATACCGAGAGTAGAAATTTTCTATACGCGACTTGTCACAAGAAATGTTATTTAGATAAAATTATAAAATTGTAATAATAAAAAGCACTCACTATAGAGAGAGAGAGAGAGAGAGAGAGAGAATTTAAACGTTTGAATAGCAGACTTATTATTGATACGCGACAAGATGCAATTAATTTGATCCCAATCACTTTTATATATAATAAAAAAAAGTGATAATAACAATTAAATAATTCCTCGATACAATATTTTAATTATTTATTTAATTTTCACTACGTCTGCTGAAAAAAAAATTTCTTACGTCATTGATGACAAAAGAATTACTTTAGACTAATTGCTGGTTTCGTTGTTGGAAAATTTTCATATTTATCGCTATCATTGATTCTCCATTAACAATTAACGCGAAATAAAAGTTTACGCAGAGAGATAATTGCATATTTATCGTTCGGTTGTAATTTTGTGCAATCCGCCATACTTCCATGAGCAATTATACCGAGAGTGGAAATTTTCTATACGCGACTTGTCACAAGAAATGTTATTTAGATAAAATTATAAAATTATAATAATAAAAAGCACTCACTATAGAGAGAGAGAGAGAGAGAGAGAGAATTTAAACATTTGAATAGCAGACTTATTATTGATACGTGACAAGATGCTATTAATTTGATCCCAATCACTTTTATATATAATAAAAAAAAGTGATAATAACAATTAAATAATTCCTCGATACAATATTTTAATTATTTATTTAATTTTCACTACGTCTGCTGAAAAAAAAATTTCTTACGTCATTGATGACAAAAGAATTACTTTAGACTAATTGCTCGTTTCGTTGTTGGAAAATTTTCATATTTATCGCTATCATTGATTCTCCATTAACAATTAACGCGAAATAAAAGTTTACGCAGAGAGATAATTGCATATTTATCGTTCGGTTGTAATTTTGTGCAATCCGCCATACTTCCATGAGCAATTATACCGAGAGTGGAAATTTTCTATACGCGACTTGTCACAAGAAATGTTATTTAGATAAAATTATAAAATTGTAATAATAAAAAGCACTCACTATAGAGAGAGAGAGAGAGAGAGAGAGAATTTAAACATTTGAATAGCAGACTTATTATTGATACGTGACAAGATGCAATTAATTTGATCCCAATCACTTTTATATATAATAAAAAAAAGTGAGAATAACAATTAAATAATTCCTCGATACAATATTTTAATTACTTATTTAATTTTCACTACGTCTGCTGAAAAAAAAATTTCTTACGTCATTGATGACAAAAGAATTACTTTAGACTAATTGCTCGTTTCGTTGTTGGAAAATTTTCATATTTATCGCTATCATTGATTCTCCGTTAACAATTAACGCGAAATAAAAGTTTACGCAGAGAGATAATTGCATATTTATCGTTCGATTGTAATTTTGTCACTGATATTAGAAGTAGTTTGTGCGAGAAAATTGGATCGAAGTGGAAATGAGTATAGGAACGAGAAATACGACCAATTACTCGAACGTTAACGTGGCTAAAATGAAATTAAAGTCGGCAATGTTATTGTGTAATGTGTGTAAGAGAGAGAGAGAGGGGGGGGGGGGGTGAAACGGCGCGAGAGCGAGAGAGAGTAAGAGAAAGGGGATGAAAGGGCGCGAGAGCGAGAGAGAGAAAGGGACAGGGGGAGAAAACGGCGCGAGAGGGGGGGGAGGGAGAGAATATTACACGCGGGAGTTGGCGAGAGTCTTTGGTGTATATTGCACCCATCAGACGTCCGGAAACCTCGTTCTCTAATAATTGGCCTAACGTGCTGTGACGTTAGATCGTAACGAGCATATATATATATATAACATGTATATATGTATAAGGGGACTAGCTCTGGAGCTGTGCTATGTAGGGCGAATGGAAGGAAGGGCTGTATTATAGTTCGCAACACACGAGAACAAATCGATCGATACCTAATTTCACTGACTATACAATACAGTCAGAGCATGTTTAGTTCCCTATATATATATATATATATATATATGTATAAAACCCGATTACTAAGAGTCTTTCCATTTTCCTATCACGATATAATATCGCGCAGTCGATAAAATTCAATTCACGAGCATATTCTTATTTTAACCACAATATATTCATATTATTATTATTATTATTATTATTATTAATTCATATTCTTATTACACCTATATAACTGATATTCACAACGTGAATGTGTAATCATAAAATATCAGAAATTTGGAGTTGAATAAAGTTTGAAAAAAGTCGAATTTTCGGACATTGACAATTTTTTTTTTTCAATTTGGTAAAAGTTTTGGTAAAACAAGTCGATCGGGAGCCAATGAAAACTCGAGCTTCCGAGCGATCGGTACGAGCAAAGAACTTTTTGGATTTTTTTTTTGTTTCTTTCTCTGCCCTTTTGCTGCAGAAACCTCGGTGCAAGGGTAAGAGAAAAAAAGACAGAGAGAGAGAGAGAGAGAGAGAGAGGGAGAGAGAGAGAGGGAGAGAGAGAGAGAGAGAGAGAGAGAGAGAGAGAGAGAGAGAGAGAGAGAGAGAGAGAGAGAGAGAGAGAGAGAAAGAGAGAGAGAGAGAGAGAGAGAACGGCGAGCCAAAACTCTAGACGAGAGTGCCACTTCCGGAACCCGTCCACGTTCCCCTACGGGCGACAGAATATAAGATGTGCTCTGACTGTATACATATATGCAGTGCGAGACTCTTCTAGCTTCATATATATATATATGTATATTATATCTACGTAAAAGATAGCGAGTACCCTATCCGCGCAAGTTTCGCGGTACAAAATTGAATTTGGCCATCATCCCCCGCCAGCGCACCCCCAACGCCGTTTGAGGCGTGAGGGAGGGGGGGTGGAGGGAGAGGAGTGGGAAGTTTCGCGTTGTCATTATTTTATCGAGCGCCGATACGTGAGATTGCATCTCCTTCTTATACCCGTAGAAATATCGCTGAGGTGTGCATTACGCAGACAGATAAAAAAGAGAAATGTTTATACGAGGAAAGAAAAAAAAAAAAAAAAAAAATTG
Organism: Dyspetes luteomarginatus; assembly: GCA_963669185.1. NCBI lineage: Eukaryota > Metazoa > Arthropoda > Insecta > Hymenoptera > Ichneumonidae > Dyspetes > Dyspetes luteomarginatus. The sequence goes on from OY769905.1 coordinate 29,103,341, forward strand.
TAAGCAGAAAATAATGGCGAAAGCTTTCTATATGCCAGTTTAACGAGGCAATGCAAAACTTTATTTGCTACTCTCCCATTTTCACGAATTTCAACTAAAGGACTGCCAAAGTCGAGGCTAAAGACAACCCCCTTGGCCGAAAAATTTTGAACTTCCTGTAACGAGCCATATGGAGGCATAAACAAGACTTGATGTAACGATAAAAATTATCTATTAGGAAGTGAAATACTATATTTTGGTGGGCAAAATAATTGATTAAGAATCATGCAAATTTATTGACACATTAAAGAGAGAGAAATGTTTATACGAGGAAAGAAAAAAAAAAAAAAAAATCGTAAGCAGAAAATAATGGCGAAAGCTCTCTATATGCAAGTTTAACGAGGCAATGCAAAACTTTATTTGTTACTCTCACATTTTCACGAATTTCAACTAAAGGACTGCCAAAGTCGAGGCTAAAGACAACCCCCTTGGTCGAAAATTTTTGAACTTCCTGTGACGAACCATATGGAGGCATAAACAAGGCTTGATGTAAAGATAAAATTGACCTCCTAGGAAGTGAAAAACTATATTTTGGTGGGCAAAATAGTTTATTAAGAATCGTGCAAATTTATTGGCAGATAAAAGAGAGAGAAATGTTTATACGAGAAAAAAAAAAAAAAAAAATTGTAAGCAGAAAATAATGGCGAAAGCTCTCTATATGCCAGTTTAACGAGGCAATGCAAAACTTTACTTGCTACTCTCACATTTTCGTGAATTTTAACTAAAGGATGGCCAAAGTCGAGGCTAAGGACAAAAAGTGGAAAACCACTTTAACTTGGAGAACAAAATAATTGATTAAAAATCATGCAAATTTCTTGACGTCTAGAATTTAAATACTTTTATATTATCCTGAAAAAAATCGTAATTGTCAAAATTTTTTTCACCCTTCCATTTCACCCAAACGGGCCATTTTACATTTGATTTTTGTTGAAACAAACAAGAATTCGTTCACTAAAAAAAAAAAAAAAGAAATCTGATATTTTCAATTGTAACTTCGTTGAGGGAAATTACATACGTACCTTTTTTTCTCCTCACTGTCGGATTAACGATAAAATTATACCGATTTTTTTGTTGTTGTCAATGACACTAATTTTATCAGATTATACGATTTTTTTACTCCATTTACATAAGTCATGGATGTACAATATGTCGAGGGAAGATGGAAAGCAGAAAAAGAGAATCTGGAAAAAGAATGTGAGAATGAAGAAAAAAGATCGGGAGCATCCGGCAGGTTGTCGATTTTCTATATATATATATATAGATAGATAGATATATGTATACACCAAGTATACATATATGTATAAATCGGCTTGGGTTGCTTCGTCAAAGAAAAAGAAAAATTCTGCAAAAACATATATGAGATATACAGTGCACAATGGACTGTAGAAAACCATGTGGAATATCGGTATGGCGTCAAGGATTCCGTAGATTTTTCAAACTATATATATATATATATATATATCTTCATCCAAGTGCTGTAAATTATTGTATCTTGGCTTTTCTTAGTGACAGTCGTCCTCGCTATACACTATACACTATCTCTGACAGATAAAGCTAGTGGGAGAAAGACGTAGAGATATATGGTGCTCGCAAGGCTTTCTCGAAATGTCTGGACCTCCCTGGAAGGTATCAAGTACTTCAAATATATGTATATATGTAATAATATATACGTCCTTGCACATACTGTCCAACGCCTGTGCTCCATTCTCACTGAACTCTGTCCTCCATTCTCACTGAACACTGTCTTTCATTCTCATTGAACTTTGTCCTCCATTCTCACTGCACCATTCATACCGCTAAATATCACGATAAATTTCAACAGTGATAATTAAAAAAAAAAAGTAAAATCTTTTTTCAATTATATTGACGTCTCGAAATTCATTCCTGAAGGAGCTCACAAGGCTTTCTCGAAATGTCTGGACTTCCCTGGAAGGTATCAAGTACTTCAAATATATGTATATATGTAATAATATATACGTGCTTGCACATACTGTCCAACGCCTGTGCTCCATTCTCACTGAACTCTGCCCTCCATTCTCGCTGAACTCTGTCCACCATTCTCACTGAACTCTGTCCTCCATTCTCACTGAACTCTGTCCTCCATTCTCACTGAACTCTGTCCTCCATTCTCACTGAACTCTGTCCTCCATTCTCACTGAACTCTGTTCTCCATTCTCACTGAACTCTGTCCTCCATTCTCACTGAACTCTGTTCTCCATTCTCACTGAACTCTGCCCTCCATTCTCACTGAACTCTGCCCTCCATTCTCACTGAACTCTGTCCTCCATTCTCACTGAACTCTGTCCTCCATTCTCGCTGAACTCTGTCCACCATTCTCACTGAACTCTGTCCCCCATTCTCACTGAACTCTGTCCTCCATTCTCACTGAACTCTGTCCACCATTCTCACTGAACTCTGTCCTCCATTCTCACTGAACTCTGTTCTCCATTCTCACTGAACTCTGCCCTCCATTCTCACTGAACTCTGCCCTCCATTCTCACTGAACTCTGTCCTCCATTCTCACTGAACTCTGTCCTCCATTCTCACTGAACTCTGTCCACCATTCTCACTGAACTCTGTCCTCCATTCTCACTGAACTCTGTCCCCCATTCTCACTGAACTCTGTCCTCCATTCTCACTGAACTCTGTCCTCCATCCTCACTGAACTCTGTCCTCCATTCTCACTGAACTCTGTCCTCCATTCTCACTGAACTCTGTCCACCATTCTCACTGAACTCTGTCCACCATTCTCACTGAACTCTGCCCCCCATTCTCGCTGAACTCTGTCCACCATTCTCACTGAACTCTGTCCTCCATTCTCACTGAACTCTGCCCTCCATTCTCACTGAACTCTGTCCTCCATTCTCACTGAACTCTGCCCTCCATTCTCACTGAACTCTGTCCTCCATTCTCACTGAACTCTGTCCTCCATTCTCACTGAACTCTGTCCACCATTCTCACTGAACTCTGTCCTCCATTCTCACTGAACTCTGTTCTCCATTCTCACTGAACTCTGTTCTCCATTCTCACTGAACTCTGTCCTCCATTCTCACTGAACTCTGTCCTCCATTCTCACTGAACTCTGTCCTCCATTCTCACTGAACTCTGTCCTCCATTCTCACTGAACTCTGTCCTCCATTCTCACTGAACTCTGTCCTCCATTCTCACTGAACTCTGTCCACCAGCCTCACTGAACTCTGTTCTCCATCCTCACTGAACTCTGTCCACCATTCTCACTGAACTCTGTCCACCATTCTCACTGCACCATTATAATACAAATATCTTGCCGCCACCACCGGATACAAGAATTGGGAGGGCTCAGAGACTTTTACACACACACACACACGCTCCTTATGACTGTGTGAGTGTCCATGTGTCCATGTGAGTGTCTGTGTGAGTATACACGTTTTAGTTATGTCATTATCTTTCTGTGAGTACAAATCTTAGATCTGTCATTATTCTCTGTGGGTGACCCCATGACCTCCCATTATTTTGAATTGCGGAAATGGCAAGATATTTTTATAATTCAAATAAATAAAATGTGGCAAAAAAACTTTTCATACACAAAATGGTTGTAAGAAAAATGTGTCGTCGTGAGAGACCCATAACAGCCCGTAAGAGAGAAAGAGCGAGAGAGATAGAGAGATTGCCCTGCGGAGCAATGACGGTAGGGTTGCACGAGGTCGCGAACTCGCAAAAGCTTCGGGGTCACGGAATGGCGTCGGTCAGGGCTGTCGGTTAACGTACGAGACCTGCCGTCGTTGCCTTCTCCTGCATCCTTAGTATATATACATATATATACTTGTATAGTATATATATATATATATATATATATATATCATCTATATATATATATATATCATCTATAAAGATATAACGTACAGAAAATCAGCGGTGCGAGAGCATATAAGTACAAGAGCTAACGCTCGTCTATACGTATACTCGAGCACGTACGTTCCCAGTCCAAGGTTTATAGCTACAGCCTATGCACCATTATATAGATATATCGGATTATATAACATGATACACGTACAGAGGGAACCGCGAGATGAAGGCAAGTTAACGAGAGGACAGTAAAGGGAATGAGGGGGACAAAGAGAAATTGAGATAGGGGGAGAAAGAGAGAGGGGAGAGAGAGAGAGAGAGGGAAGGGAGGGATGGAGGGGAGGGACGACTAACCATGTACTGGCTAATCTTGAGTGAGCTTGGCCCTCCCCCGTGCTAATCGAGAATCGAGCAATTAATTTGAGCACGCACCAAACGTGGCTTGAACGGGTGTACTTGTATCTATATACCACCCTATATATATATATATATATACACACACACAGCACAGGGCACGAGGAGGTAACATGCTAGGTATATACGCGTGCAACGAATTCTTTGCTTTTGTACATAATGTGGATATTATATATATATATATATATATATATATATATATATATATATATATATATATATATATATATATATATGTTTATATGTAGGGAGGTTCTTGTTCCCTCAGGGAAGCTCTCAATCTCGGCCTTTCTCCTGCTCTCTCACAAGCGCCCCCACCGTCGGCGTGGTCCCGTGACCTCCCTATATAACAATATTCCATATACATTATTTTATATATATATATATATATATATATATATATATATATATATATATATATGTGTGTGTGTGTATATATATAACTATAATATAATATTACATCGAAGTCTCGTCCCCAAATGAAAACTTGAAAAGCGTTTTATTCTCTCGGTTAATCGCGATAACCAAACTACGTGGATGATTGAATTTTTTTTGTGGTTTTCGCGACAGTCACTGGGAGG